>APFE030871771.1:4086-17531 GCA_000404065.3 Pinus taeda
TTCGATTGTTGCTAGACCCCTGTTGGGCTAGTAGGGATCGCCTCTATCCGTAGAGGGGATTTACCTATCCAACAGTGGGAACTATGATCATTGGAAAGGACAACTTTGCAATACTCAATTTCAGCATTCAATATTTTCTTGCACAAACATTACTTAATATGCAATCATAACAAAAGGTGAAGAGCACCAACCCAAAGTGAGCTGGAAATTCATCATCTGATGTCATTTATAATGAAGAAGATAAATAAGCATGAATTCACTAGATTGACCTCATTGAACTACCTAATTCATAAATTCATTCAAAGATGCAACTTCAATATACATTCACTGTTTCATGTGTGTTTAATTGAAATGAGGCCCATTATACAAAAGAAGAAATTGCACAACCATCCAAGAGAAACTGAAAGATACATACCTTTCAGTCTTCAATTGTGATGATGCATGGAGTAAATCCATGACCCAAACTCCCTGTGAGAGACAAAATTATAAGTAACATAGTAACAATAATCCATTATCAAGGAATTACCTCGAGAACAATTCATAGATTAATACCCTATTTTTATATCACCCACCATCTAAGACACATCTGTATAATTTGACATCTAATTTGAAAAAAAAAATAGTAAAATTAGAAGGTTGGGAGAATCAATATCAAATTCATTGTAAGCATAAGTGTTTAAATGGCCATTTATACATATCTTGCTTAGAAGAAACTACCATTGTTGGAAAGGGGGAAAAATTAGAAGGTTGTTGGAAAGAAAGGAATTTTTAATGTATTTTTGATCATGTGTAATGGGAAGAGGGGATTGAGTTATATGTAGGGGATATTTTGTTTTTTGCTTTTGTTAGTGACAAATAGTTTAGGATCTCACTATTTGGCTTCATCTAGGTTTCTAATGGTAAAGATGGAAAAATTAGCTGAGAAAATGAAATGGTTGTTTATATAGTTGGGTAGAGATGAATTAAGGTCATGGATCAATGGGATTGAAGTAAATTTGGGCATTTAATGCATACCGACTAGTATGAGAGTGATTGTAAAGAGATGTAAAAAAGAAGATTAGTTGGAACTTGGAACTAGTTTGTCAATGGAATTAACCAAAAATATTTACTATATTTTCATAAAATAATATAACATTTTCTTAATCTTAATTATTAGATATTCAAAAACTTCCTCCATCATTGTGCATATATTGCCTTCGCTTCTCTAGCCTTTCTTCATTCCTCATCTCAGCTACTTCTATCCATCTTTCCCTGTTTCTTCATTTTGTTAAGAAGAAGAGCCCATAGTCCACAGTCGTTGTGTGTATGTCAACCTTTCTCAAATGCTTTTGCTGATGGGCATTGTGGTTTCGTGATCTCTAACTAGTGATAACAGAAAATGTTGGATGATTTGGTGTAGGTTACTGGATAATTAAGAAATGATCTCACTTGGTTCTACATAATGCTCTTCATCTTTATAATGCATAAATTGTGTATTGCTTTATTCTAGTTGTAAGCATGTTTTTTGTTTTGTGCCCTTTTTGCTGAAGCTACATTTTCTATTTTTGTGTGTGTGTTTTTTGTTGGCGCTCTCTAAGATTTATTTTTTATTGAGGGGCATTTTGATGAATGCAATTATGTTGTGCTGGGGCATATAGCTATATATGGTGAACGGTTTTGATCTTAATCCTAGTAGCTAGAAGTGGAGCTTATATTTATCAACTTTACCACATTCAGATTTGGTCATTTGGGGTTTCTTTTTGTTGCAGTGAACTACGCTAGTCCTCCAAGATATTAGTTTTGAGTACAACTTCTAATATCCTTGATTTGAGATGAGAAATTTTCGCTTCATATATCTGTATTTGATTCACATTTAGATTGATTCCCAACTTTCACTTAGCTAGTTGCATTATTCTTTTAGTGATTGTCTCCTCCTCGTCCATTGCATTATATCCTATCATAAATAACTAACTTTAGGCTCATCAAAAAGGGGCCTTATCTGAAGTGGGTCCATCTATTTTATTTCAATTGACTTTCTGCATGGCTTCATATCTATATGTATTGAGTTTGGCACTCTACATTAGAGCTGCAACAACTGGTCATGAGTATGGTGCAACATTGAGCAAGAGTATCATGTTTTATGAGGCTCAGAGATTTGCAAAGCTTCCTAGCAATTAGAGAGTCACCTGGAGGGATGATTATGGTATGCATGATGGATCATCCAATGGGGTGGATCTAGTAGGAGGGGATAATACGATGCTTGTCACAATGTTAAATTTAGCCTCCCAATGGAATTCATGGTCACCATGCTCTCATGGATTGTTATTGAATATGGCAAGCAGATGACTAATAGTGATGAGTTGGGTCATTCGATGGAGGCTATTCAATGGAAGACTAATTACTTTTGTAGAAATTCCCACTGTAGATCAATAGACTATGCAATAGACTAGAGAAAAATACAAGATCTACTTCTACAACAAACTTTGTAGAAGCTTAATCAAATTGAGCAAGATCAATGAGAACACATATAACTGAGAATGAGAAATCAATCACACATAACATAGAAGAAATAACCTGGGGAAAGCCTCAACCTAAATCCCCAGTCTTTGTATTATCATACAAGTGGAAATATTGTTCAAGTTACAAAATGAATCAACTCTCAATCTATCCTTCTGTCTTTGCAATCAAACAATATAGCTCACACACTGAATAGACACTGTATATGTCCTCCTCAAGCCCTCCAAGCCTCCTATTTCCTTGCGCAGTTTTTCTTGGGGTCCAGTGATGCCACATGTGTGAATTGGCCTCATCACACTCACAAAACCTGAAGAAGTAACTGCACAATCCTCAAGGAAAGAATTCCTTTTGCATGCAAGGGATATTCACAATGGAATATTCTAGCAACTAATAGTACATTGTCCCTCCATTTGATCTCAACTGGGTCTCTGTCTGAAATGACATGCATGAGTTATTTATGAGAGAATATTCAGTTATCTGAAGTGCAGTAGTTACATGCATGCATGCATTAACTAACTAAACTCACAATTAATTCAACATACTATTTGCATTAATCTAACTGGACTTGACTCAGTATACTGAGCCAACTAATTACAACTCAATATTACAACTCATCCTTATCTCTTTAATTGATGGATAAATTCCTTAATCAATGGAGAAACTATTGCATGTCCCCACATAGACTTCATGTTTTATTTTCTACAACTAATTAACTCATGGTGAATTAATTAATTATTTTACAAACAACTGCCAAGATAAAATTCGAATTTTTACTTCTCTATTTTAGTTCAGGGACTAACTAAAATAGGAAGGTATCCCGAAATGATATTTATAGTAGTGCTAAATTTAGCACTTCTATATTTAGCATTCATTGCTGCTATTTTCAAAACTCCCTCTCAACAAGAAAGGGATTATCAGTAACCCCAATCCTATCTCTGTGGAACTTGACCTTGCATTTTGACAATGCCTCCGTCAAAATATCTACATCCTATTCCTCGGTCGAAACAAACAGCAACAACATGATCCTCTTAACCACACAGTCTCGAAGATGGTGATACTGAATATCAATGTGCTTGGACCTGTCATGAAAAACTGGATTCTCAGAGAGTTTGATACAACTCTGGTTATCACATTAGATCACCGTAGGATCTATCCTCTGACCAAACAATCCCACGAGAATCTTCTGCATCCAAATGACCTCACATATAGCCTAACTAGCAGCCATGTATTTTGCCTCTACTGAGCTAAGTGCAATTGATCTATGTTTCCTGCTGTACCAGGAAACTGCAGCTGAACCAAGGTTGAAGATTCCTCCAGAAGTGCTCTTCCAGTCTGATGGACTCCCTGCCCAATCCGCATCTGTGAAGTCTTGAAGCTTCACTCCCTCTGTCTATCTGTACCACAATCTGAACTGAGATGTGCCTCTGAGGTATCTCAGCACATGCTTCACTACCTTCCAAAACAGCTTGGTAGGCTGAACCATAGCTTGACTCAGCTGGTTCACCGCAAAGCATAAGTCAGGTTGTGTGTTCACCAGATACATAAGTGAACCCACCAGCTACTGATAAACAGTAGCAGCTACTACCTCACCTGAAGTAGCATCCTCCTTCCTCCAGTTCCTAGCTAGAGGAGTTTGCATGGTCTTGCAATTCTCCATGTGAAAGTGCCTGAGTATCTCATTGGCATACTTGCCTTGAGACGCAAATACTTCACCATATTTCTACCACACCTCCATGCCTAGAAAGTAGTTCATAAGACCCATTTCGTTCATTTCGAACTCTCTTGCAAGGTCCTCCTTGCAAGACTATATCGGTTGATCATCACCTGTAAAAATCAGATCATCGACATAAAGAACAATGATTAATGGTTTACCTTCTACCATGATGTGGTAAAGGTTCGCATCTGCTTCACTCTTGGTGAAGCCCAACTTGGTGAGATAGTTGTCGATCCTGGTGTACCAAGCACGGGGTGCTTGCTTCAGCCCATACAAATCCCTCTTGAGTCAGCACACATACGACTCACAATCGAAGGTCTCAAAACCCTCTGGCTGCTCAGTGTACACCTCCTCCTCAATCTTCCCATTGAGGAATGCTGTCTTCACATCCATCTGGTGGATCTTCCACCCCATCTCAGCTGATAGTGCCAACATCAATCTAATCGATGAGTACCTTTCTATGGGAGAAAAAGTCTCATCGTAGTCGATCCCCTCGACCTTTGAGAAACCCCGGGCAACAAACCTTGTCTTATGTTTCTCAACGCTGTCATCAGTTGCCTGCTTTACCTTGTAAAGCCATCTGGAACTCACCACTGACTTACCCTGAGGTCTTGGGACAACATCCCACACACTATTCCAAATGATAGATTCATACTCCTCTACCATTGCATTAACCTAGACTGGTTGCTGCACTGCCTCCTCAAATGAAGAAGGTTCGGTATCTACACAATCCCCAACCAGGGCCATGTACCTAGTGTACCACTAGGGCAACCTCCTCTGTCTACACTGAGAAGATGGTTGTCCCACATTCTCTCGCAATTCCAGCATCAACCTGTCATCTTCCCTTGAGTGTTTCTGCCCATCTTTGGAAGTATCAAGATGAGTGGATGTCTCCACTCCCGGATCCTCTGCATGCGGCTACTCTGCATCAATCTGAGGCTCCTCCTCCTTAGGAACTGAAAGTTACTCCTCTGCATGAAACTTGAGCTCCCTCTCAAGTGATAATCGCATGGATTTCTACTCATTGAACTTCAGTTCCCTGCATACCACTATCGTCTGAGTGGTAGGTAGGTACACCTGATAGTTGTGGGGTGTATCTGTGTACCCCACAAGTATTCCCAACTCAATTGTTGGGTCTAGCTTCTTCCTGGCATCTTTGGTCACATGACAGTGAACTGATGATCCAAAGATTTAGAAGTGACTTACATCTGGTCACTTCCCAGAAAAGGCCTCCATAGGTGTCTTCATTCCCAGTATATGGTGCGGGCTTCTGTTCTACAAGTATACTACTGTATTGCATGCCTCAACCTACAAATGCGGTGGTAGGCTTTGGTCATGCAACATTGCTCAAGCTACTCCCACAATCGATCTGTTCTTCCTTTTGGCCACCCCATTCTGCTGTGGGTTATGGGGTGCCATCAATTCTTGTTTAATTCCTTCTGCAGCGTAAAAGTCTTTAAACTGTTGGGAGACATACTCTCCACCATTGTCGCTATGCGAGGCTTTTATTTCCTTTCCAGATTCTTTCTCTGCCATGGCTTTAAACTCACAAAACCTCAAGAAGGTATGATCCTTCTTTTGAATAAAGTAGATCGAGCATCTACGAGAAAAATCATCAATAAAAATAGCATAGTACCTTTCTTTAGTAGTGGAAGCTGTAGAGAAGGGTCCACAAACATCTGAGTGAACTCACTTCAGGATTGCTCCAGCTCTACTGTCTCGATTCGGATTTCGCATACTTACCCAAGGTACAACCTTTGCATGTATTTGTTTGCTCAAGTTTTCCCTTGGTTAATCTGGTAGAAATTTGTAGCATGATCTTCAGGGCTTCATGGTGCAAGTCGCCCAGTCTTCTACACCATAGCTTGCCAACATCTTAGCTTGGCACCATCTCAGCTTTGGAACTCGATGTAGCACAGTCATCTACCTCCAACTTGTAGAGATTATTTACTTGAATCCCAATTCGCTTTGTCTGTCCAGTACCAATATGCCTCAGGAATACCTTTCCTTTACTGAAGACTACATCATAGCCTTTATCTTCTGGCATAGCGATAGACACAAGATTCTTCTTTAGACTTGGTACATACTTTACATCAGTCAGGGTGAGAGGAGCTCCATACTCCCTCTGAAACAAAATTGTACCTTCACCTGAAACATGGTACTTTCCATCATCGCCCATCTCGATCTACATCTAGAGATCCTTCTCCTCCAAGGTATTGAAAAGATTCTTGTCACCTGACATGTGGAATGAAGCTCCACTATCCAAGTACCACACACATCCCACCATGGATGAAACCATGCATGTGATAAGCAAGAAATCCAGCTCAAACTGTGAGGCTAGTGCCTCACCATCAGATCCCTTCGAGGAACCCTTCTTGGATTTATTCTGTGGACAATTTATAGCATAATGGCCCACTTCATGACAATGAAAACATCGCACTTTCGATTTTTCAAACTTCTTCCCACCATGGGAAGAACCAGATTTGGGATGGGATGCCTTCCCTTTCCCTTTCCTTGCCTTACTTGCTAAGGCTATATTTTCCTCATCATCTTGCTTTGATGAGGATCCATCTCTGGTGCTTCTTCTTATTTCCTCCTGCATCAGATTCGACCAAAGTTGTCCCAATCTAGTAGTTTTTCTCTTCCATTAATTGAGTCTTGGTAGCTATGCTAGCTGTTAGGAAGACCATGGAGTGTAAGACTCACCATGCCATCATCAGCAATCGTGATCCATACACTTACAAGCTCATCCATGCAGGTGGTGAGCTTGTTCAGATATGTAGAGATAGTGTCGCCATTTTCACACTTGATATTACGAAGCTTGTCTTTCAATGCTAGCTTCCTCTGATCGTTGTTGTTCTGATATAGATCTTTCAATGTTTTCCACATTGAAAATGGTGTCTCCTTCCCATGGAGACTCGAGACTATGTGGTCTCGAACTCCCTCCAGAAGGATTCTCCTTACTCTAGCCACACATTTCTTCCATTCCGCCAATTGAGTAGCATCAGTCGGCTTGGGGACTTCTTGATCAATGAATTCCATTAGACCGTTATCCTCTAATACTGCCTCCATGCGATCCTTCCAGACTATATAATTTGAGCTTCCATCAAGGGCATACTCGAGTCTTAAACCGTTGAACGCCATTGGTGAAATTGAGATGTGATAAGAACTCGATTTCTATATTCAGGAACCTCAAACTTCAAACTTCTCCCTTCTTTTATATTCTTATTTGCCTTGACCACCTTTTCCTTGATACCATGTAGAAATTCCCACTGTAGGTCAATAGATTATGCAATAGACTAAAGAAAAATACAAGATCTACTTCTACAACAAAATTTGCAGAAGCTTAATCGAATTGAGCAAGGTCAATGAGAACACATATAACTGAGAATGAGAAATAAATCACACATAACACAGAAGAAATAACCCAAGGAAAGCCTCAACCTAAAACCCCAATCTTTGTATTATCATACAAGTGGAAATATCGTTCAAGTTACAAAAGGAATCAGCTCTCAAGCTATCTTGCTCTCTTTGCAATCAAACAATACAGCTCACAGACTAAATAGACATTGTATATGTCCTCCTCAAGCCCTCCAAGCCTCCTATTTCCTTGCACAGTTTTTCTTGGGGTCCAATGATGCCACATGTGTGAATTGACCTCATCACACTCACAAAACCTGAGGAAGTAATTGCGCAATCCTCAAGGAAAAAATTCCTTCCACATGCAAGGGATATTCAAAATGGAATATTCTAGCAACTGATAGTACACTATCCATCCATCTGATCTCAATTGGGTCTCTGTCTAAACTGACATGCATGAGTTATTTATGAGAGAATATTCAGTTATCTGAAGTGCAGCAGTTACATGCATGCATGCATTAACTAACTGAACTCACAATTAATTCACAACACTGTTTGAATTAATCTAATTCGACTTGACTCAGTTTAAACTGAGCCAACTAATTACCACTCAATATTACAAACTCATCCTTATCTCTTTAACTGATGGATAAATTCCTTAATCAATGGAGAAACTGTTGCATGTCCCCACATAGACTTCATGTTTGATTTTCTACAACTAATTAACTCATGGTGAATTAATTAATTATTTTACAAATAGTTGCTAAGATCATATTCGAATTTTTACTTCTCTATTTTAGTTCGGGGACTAACTAAAATAGGAAGGTATCCTGAAATTCCATTTATAGTAGTACTAAATTTAGCATTTCTTGTTGCTATTTTCAACAACTTTCTCAAGGGGCATACAGAGCCTAATGTACTATATGAAAAGGTGGGTGATGGAGACTTGGACCATTATTGATGGAAAAGACCAGTAGACATGACCAAACCTTGCTAGGCATATAGAATTGATGCAAAAAATCCTAGCTCAGATCTTGTGGGAGAAATAGCAGCTACAATGGCTTCTTATTCAATTGTTTTCAGGCACTTTGATCACGCCTACTCCAATGAGCTTCTCAACCATGCCAAGGATCTTTTCACTTTTCCTGAAAAGTACAAAGGAAAATATGACAACATTATTACTGTTTCAAAAACACATTATGCCTTTAAGAGTGGATATACGGATGAGCTTCTTTGGGAAGTGACATGGCTTCATGAGACTACTGGAGATCTCTCTTACTATTACATGAACTATGTGATTGACAATGTTGCTTCTCTAGGTGGAATGGGATCGTAAATGATTGAATCCAACGGGGTTGTCAAGTATACAAGAGTTCAGGTCCTTGCCTCAAAGTCCCTCATTGAAGGCAAAGGTGGATAGAGTAATGTTGTTTTACATAACTATTAGGAAAAAACAGAGTTTTTCACGTGTGTGTGCTTGTAGAAAGGCAATATGATTGTACAAAAAAATCTAGGTTTAGCAGCTAGGGAATTGATCCCAATGTTTTTAATGGTGCTCTTATTGGAGGGCCTTATCAAAATGACAATTTTTCATATGAGAGAGAACTATGATTAGATGAAACCAACTACCTACAACAATGGGTGTCCTATCTAGGCTTCATGCTGGTGGTAGCTTAAACCATCCTCTTCCAGTTGTTGTTCCTACACGTGTAAGAAAACCCAAACCATCCCATGCCCCATTTCAAGCCTCTCCTCCACTGGCACCTAAATATTACTCTCTAATTGTTGTATCAGAATCGGTGACCCCATCCTAGAGTTCTCTAGGTCAAACTTACTACATATATTCTACATTGATAACAAACAAGTCCAAGGAAACAATGAAGAACATCAAGCTCTCAGTTCAAAGATTGTATGACCCTATTTGGTGTCTGTCTAAAATAGGTGGCTCTTCTTATTTAATAAGTGTATGTTACAAACTAGTAAAATATGCTTATTAAATCATTTTCTCAGCCTTTCTATGATCATCTTGTTACGTTGCCCAGTCATAGCATCTCAGTCCACTGTTGACAAATATAATGTTGTAAATGTGAGAACACATCCTAAATATTAGGTCCACATATCCCTGAGATGTGTAAAGGATTCTCCAAGGCACTAAGATGCCCTTGGGTCATGGCTTCTCAAGCCACAAGTCAAGCCTGGAGGATCACAGTCAATTTGAAAAACAAAAAAAAATGTGTTGAGGGGATTGAGATATATGTAGGGGATTTTTTATTGTTTTTTGTTAGAATCCAACAGTTAAGGATCATACTGTTTGTCTTCATCTAGGTTTCTAACAGTAAAAATGGAAAAATTAGTAGAGAAAATGAAAGGGGTGTTTTATATAGCTGCGTACAGATGAATTAAGTTCAAGGATCAATGGGACTTAAGTAAATTTGGGAATTTAATGTGCATCAACTTGTATGATAGTGAGTGTGAAGAGATGTTAGAAGGAAGATCAATGGGAACTTTGAACTAGTTTGTTAATGGCCTTAAAGAAAAATAGTTACTATATTTTCATAAAATAATATAACATTTTGTTAATTATCAGATATTGGGAAATTGCCTTCAAAATTGTGCATATATTGTCTTCACTTCTCTAGCCTTTCTTCACTCCTTATCTTAGCTATCGCTATCCCTCTTTCCCTATTTCTTCATTTTATGAAGAAGAAGAGCCCATAGTCCATAGTTGTTGTGTGTATGTCAACCTTTCTCAAGTGTTTCTGCAGATGGGAATTGTGGCTCCTTGATCTCTGAGTAGTGATAGAAGATAATGTTGTATGTTTTGTTGTAGGTTGTTGGAGAATTAAGCAATGCTCTCACTTGGTTTTGCAAAATGCTCTGCATCTTTAAAATGCATAAGTTGTGTATTGCCTTATTCTAGTTGTAGGCTTGGTTTTGGGTGTTGTGTCTCTTTTGTTGAAGCTACATTACGAATTGCTGTGTGTGTTTGTTGTTGGCAGTCTCTAAGATTTATTTTTATTGAGCGGAATTTTTACGAACACAATTATGTGTTGGGGCATATACATATATATGGTTAACTATTTTACTCTTAATCCTAATAGATAGCAGTGGAGATTATAGTTCTCGGCTTTCCCACATTCATATGTTCTCATTTGGGGTTTATTTTTATTGTAGTGAGCTGCATTAGTCCTCTAAGATATTAACTTTGAGTATGGATTCTCATATGATTGATTTGAGATGAGACATTTTTGCTTCATATATCTATATTTGAATGAAAATGAGATTGATTCCAAAGTTTCACTTGGCTTGCTGCATCATTCTTTCAGTGACTATCTCCACCTCGTCCATTGCATGCCATATTATTATAAATAACTAACTTTAGAGTTCTCACAAAGGGTCCCTATCTGAGGTGGGTCCATGTTCTCCATGACTTCATATATGTACATTTTGAGTTTGGTGCTCTACATTAGAGCTACAACAGTTGATCATGAATATGATGTAGGATTGAGTAACAATATCTTGTTTTACGAGGTTCAAAAATCTAGAAAGCTTCCTAGAAATCAAAGAGTCACCTGGAGGGATGATTCTGGTCTACATGACGGATCAGCCAATGTGGTGGATCAGTTAGGAGAGGATAATATGACACTTGTGACAATGTTAAATTTGGCCTCCTAATGGAATCCATAACCACCATGCTCTCATGGAGTGTTATTGAGTATGGAATGTAATTGGCCAGCAATGGAAATTTGGGTCATTTGATGGAGGTTATTAGATGGGGGATTGATTATTTTCTCAAGACACATATCGAGCCTAATGTACTATATGGAGAGGTGGGTGATGGCAACTCAAACCATTATTGGTGGCAAAGGCTAGAAGACATGACCACACCTCGCTAGGCATATAGAATTGATGAAAATAATCCCAGCTCAGATCTCATGGGATAAATAGAAGCTACAAGGGCTTCTTCTTTAATTGTTTTCAAACACTCTAATCCGACTTACTCCAATGAGCTTCTCAACCATGCCAATCAACTTTTCACATTAATTTGCTGACAAGTACAAAGGAAAATATGACAACCTTACTGTTGCACAAAAGTATTATGCCTCTAAGAATGGATATGCAAATGTGCTTCCTTGGGAAGAAAAAAGGCTTCATGGGGCTACTAGAGATCTGTCTTAGTGTTACATGAACTATGTCGTTGACAATGTCACTTCTCTAGGTGGAATGGAATGGAAAATGAATGAATTCAATTAGGATGTCAAGCATGTGGGAGTTCAGGTCCTAGCCTCAAAGTCCCTTATGTAAGGAATAGGTGGGCATAGTAATGTTGTTCTAAAAAACTATAAGGAAAAAATGAATATTTTCATGTGTACGTGCTTGTATAAAGGAAATAGAATTGTATAGAAAACTCTAGGTGGCCTCCTATTTTGGAAGAAATTGAACAACATCTAGTTTCTCTCCTCATATTTTAATTTGATTACCTCATTGTTGCTTGCAAAAATCTTAAATGCTTAGGTGAAGTTGTGCAACCCTCAAAGATTCTATCCTTTTCTCAATAATAGATAGATTACATCTTGGGAGACAATCCGAGAGCCACAAGTTACATAATTGGCTATGGTAGAAACTAAATTCATCTAGTACACCACAAAGCTTCATCTATCATATCTTACAAAGTAAACCCAACCTTCTTTCCCTACAAAGGGGGCTATGTTGCTTGGTTTAGCAGCAAGGGAAGTGATCCCAATGTTTTTCATGGTGCTCTTGTTCGAGGGTCTAATCAGAATGACTATTTTGCAGATAAGAGAGACAACTATGAACAAATGGAACTAACTACCCACAACAACGGACCTATTATGGGTGTCTCAGCTAGGCTTTATGCTAGTGGTGACCTAAAACAACTTCTTCCAGTTGTTGTTCTTACACATGTAAGAAAACCCAAGCCATATCATGCTCTAGTCCAGGCCTCTCCTCCACTGGCACCTATAGATTTCTCTCCAATTGTTGTATCAGAATTGGTGACCTCATCCTCAAGTTCTCAGGGTTGAACTTACTACAAATATTCTACATTGATAAAAAACAAGTCCAAGCAAATAAAGAGGAACATCAAGCTCTCAGTTCAAATATTTCATGGCCCTAGTTGGGGTATGTCTCTAATAGGGGGATATTATTACAATTTATGGCAATCCCTTGTTCCTCGTCAAAGATTTGATTTTTTTTACATTCAATGCAACTCCTCAAGCTAGCATCTCCATTCAAAGCTATGATATGAATTGATCTAATCTATAATCCTTGTTAGGAAAAGATTCAGTATTTATATTTCCCAGTAGAGATGTGTTGTAATAACCTGTAGCAAAAAACTCCCTGGTTAAAGAAGTGTTTTTTTTGTCCCTTCATTCCATACACAAATCAACACCCTTCCACCACCATGACACCAACCTGATAATTTTCCTTTGGGTCCATTTCTTTCCATCAAACCTTAGATAGAGATAAATAACCCTTATTAAACGTGGTTTGTATAGTTTCATACACAAACATATTGTACTCCATTCACCCATCCATACCCCTTCCAAAACCATACAACTAATTTTCTTTTTCAGTGGATTTCTTTCCATCAAACCTTGGAGAGACAGATAATCCCAATTTCTTTATAGTGTGTTGCACACACATATTGTACTCTAATCCCCAAGCCCTAGTGTTGATCAATAAAAATTATGTCAGTGTACTAAAGGTTGGTAAGGAGAATGAAGTGAAGATGGAAATGTGTTAGTGCTCATCCTTCAACTCCTTGGTTTTCCATTTTTATTAGTATCAGTTATGTTGATGTCATATATTTTAGTAGTTCAATTTTAATTATTGGTTTTTGTGAGATATATAG
>APFE030871771.1:17924-40708 GCA_000404065.3 Pinus taeda
TTAGCATCTCTCAGTGTATTATTTTTAATATTTAAAGAGGTAAAGAGATTTGGGAGTCCTACCATAAGTTCAAGTATCTCTCATTAAGGTTTTGAGCCAATACATGTAATCCGATGAAGGTATTGTGATAATAATATATAATAAAATATGGTGAAATTTTGCATCCATTTCTACCCCTCCAAACTATCTAGCTCTAAATAGAGGGAATTCAACAATGTGCTCAATAAATATTGTCTTTAAGATCCAAATTTTCATAGCTAAGAAAAATATGTTATATCACACAGAAATGCAAATCCAAATTTTAAATGGATTTTATATTCAATTCCTTATTATGCATTTGCAACTACCAAGAATGGAATATGTTGAATCGCACACTTGTGACACATATTGATTGATCTACCTAAAACAAGAAAGATGAATCCATGGATTTGTGTATAATGACATATTTCAAACATTATTACAAGCTTGCAGGATAAAGGAAGATCAAATTAAGAAACTTAGAGAACATGCTTCCTTGTAGTGGCGTTGGATTTCTTGTTGCTAGCACAGTAACTTCTAGAGCTATAGCTACCCAAGGTAACTTGATCCCTAGATCCATAAATTCTATGTGGATGTTGTGTGTCAATAATATGATTTCAATTCTTGAATAATTTAGTACCATTTCCATATTTATTGGTTGGATTTGTTAGCTGTTAGAAATCACCATAAGAAAATTAGAAATACTAAGTGTTGAAGCATAGAGTCTATCCTGGAGCCTAGTCATCTAGCTCAGGTTTACATTCAAATTTGGTAATAAGGAATTTGGAAAAATCCTTCCCATCTAAGAAACTATATAAAATTGGTAATGAAGTTTGAGAGAGTTATTATTCAAAATTTATAAACGTACATGATAATATTTTTTTCCCAAGGAAACAAATCGGGCTCTCTCTCAGCCTGAAGTCAAGAGTGAGGTTGTTGGTACCAGCCCAACCCACAATTATACTCACTTAAGAGTGATTTCCTTAGGCTTGAATCCATTACAATAACATCATCAAAGATCATCATGTCACTACCAAGGATTTGAACTGGGTGGAAAGAATAATAATTGTTCTATCTAACCACCCGAGAGAACCCCCGTTGACATACATGATAATATTATATGCACTAGTGGTTTTTATTTAAATTTTATGAATGAATTTAAATTTAATTTAATTTCATAAATGATAAATTTGAAATTGATCCACTGAATTGAATCAAATAAATTTACCAAATGCAATCGAATTTATTTGTTGGGTCATGATGCTTTCAACGTTCTGAATTTTTCCAAGCATTCTTCTACAATGAAATGTCAGATTGTTCAGTTGAGTCAGAGGCTGATCTAAAGACTATTTTCTTGGCCTTTAGGTAGTCTCATGCCCATTTGCATATTATATGTATATCATAGTTTATGTTGATATAAGCAACATTTAAAATAAAAATAAAAAACTTTTGTGTAGTCAGCGACTAAGCCTCGGGTAGAAAAGAAACACCATTATTTCTTCCTTCTTGTCCACACATTCTGGACTTCCTTTTATGGTAAATAGAATTACAGAACGTTAATAATACTATTATGTAATTTTAGAAATATATATTTTAGTTTAGTAAACTCTCCCTTATGCCAGTGCATTGAAATCCAAATGATCTTCTTTAATATTCCATCATCGAAGGAATTTATATGCTTTGGAAAACATTTTAGAGGAGTTCAATAGTGTTGTTGTTGGATTACATTGGTACTAGAGAATGGGAAGTTGTTCACTAATCATATGTTGCATTACCTTTGCCTGGAATGCTTGATTCATTGGCATTGGACAATATATTTTGTAAGTGCTACAATATTTTTCTAAGAAAAAACTACAAACCTTGTATTATTGGGAGAGTGTTGCATCTAGGTTTTCAACATCAAAGTTTTCCCCTTTTTTTATTTATTACCTATCTTATTTACAAAAAAATTTATTTTCATTCCAATTTACAACCTAGCCAATCTACTGATGATCAGTGGATGCTAATGTAAGAATTTTATCTCCAGGCTACACAGGGAAATGGTCAAGTTGCACCTTCTTTCAGTAATATGAATACTTATTTTTCTAATCAGATGGTCTCTTCTCCATCTCATAATTTTTCTAGTTGGTGGGCTCCAGTATTGCAGCAATGATGCTGCAACTCCTGGGACTCCCTTCTTTACTTTTATCAACCCGGTTGTTCGTAACAAACTTGGAAGCGACGGTGCTATATGCACAAGTACTAGCTCTTGCAGTAGGATGTCACTTGATCAGTTGGCACAAGTTCACTAGAGCTTAAGCCAACTTCTATGAACTCTTAGAAGAAGCTTTTAGTAGTGATGGATGAAAGCTAACTCAAAACAGGCTAGTCTGCTTGCACAAAGAAGCTGAAAGCTGAAAGGAAATGCAAACCCTAGCAAACCCTACTTTTACCGGCTAGCCCTACTGATGCAAGAAAAGAGATGAAAACGCCGGAAATAGATGCCATTGACTCTTGGAAAGGTAAAATGCATATGATTAAGCTATTTCTGAAGTAAAATCTAGAAAGAAACATCTTTTTGTATTTTTGAGTAATCTTGCAGAATTATTATGCATGTGCTTTACTATTTTTGACTGTGTAGAGGTTGATTGGCGAAAGGAAATGGAGTGGGCACCTGCAGGAGGTTGGGAAGGTAAGAAGAGGGCCTAAGGGGTCCCTAGCACCCTTCCAAAGAGTTTCACAGTGATCATATCTCAAAAACCTACTCACGTGAACTTCTACAGGAAGTCTGTAGGGGTTCTACAAGATGTTCTACAGGAAGAGCCGAAAGAGGATTTTAGAGGGTTGATGGAGGAAAAACAGTGGGAAAGTGAAAATAGAGGATGGATAAGGATGTTAAGGGGTCTAGGACTTGGTGAATGAGGCTAAGGAGTGATGAAGGTGGTTGGATTTGTTCAAGGATGGAGGGAGCAATGTTGCACGAGAATGGCGAAATTAGGTCAAATTGGAAAAGTGTGGCAAATGAAGGGAAGGAATCTGGAATTAGGGGTTGGAGTAGGTTGTATAATGAAGGAAGGATAGACAGGGATGTATTACAGGTGTTCTACACACTACTTTCCAGAACTGATCAAACAAAGACTAGAAAAACTAGAGATCTAGCTATTTTGACCTAATCTGACCTAAAAACCAGAAACATGATAAGCAAAAGGTTATAGACAGGAAATCATGCAAAGTAACTATGGAAACTTAATCAAGAATAGATCTAAACATGCAAGTACAATTGGTATCAACTTCTCCAACTAAAAATCTAACATTAGCAATTGCATGGAAAGGCAAAAACAGTGTTTTTGGGGCAGCAAGTATGCCTTGGTCTCAGCTCATGGTCCTAAGGAGGGAGAGGTGAGATCAAGGTTTTCTTGATGGCCTTTTTGTAGATCTTTTCTGTTATCAAACTGTCAAATCAACATGAAGCATGAAAAGCTATTTTAATCATCAAAAACAACCTAAGTAACAAAGTAAGATTTTATCCTAAATAACAGAAATTATTCTATGAATGCAAGGAAAACACATAAAAGTACACAAAGGAGGTACTAGAGCTTGGGTTGGGCCCAACCTAAAGAGCTATAGCCTCCTAAGAAAAGCTCAAAGCTGGTGCAAAGTGAAATTTATCTCCATTACTCAAAAAATAACCATGTCACAAAAATGTTTACAGCAAGAGCTCGAAAATGAGCTGAAAGGCAGAGCAGAACTAAAGTGCAAAAAACAATTGTTCAATAGCTAAACTACCAAGGCTTGAAGCCTTCTTACTTATGCACCACAAGGACCTGCAACAACCCTCCTTAACTTGAGGGTCTTGGCTGCTCAAAACTGCAAGTAATCATCCACTTCACAAGATCTGCTTGGCTGCCCTTGGAAATCATCTTTGGTGGGCTGTTGAACTCCGAGCTGATGGTGGAAAACTTGAGCAAGGGGCCATTTAGTGCAGGAGGCATGCTTCCTACTAATCCTCAGCCTTGTTCCCTCATATTTGGCTGTCAACTGGGTCATAAATGCTTGAACTTGGTCCAAAAGATGTCCAAAAATATGCAATAAGCACGTATTAGACTTCATGGTCAAGTGACTATTCTCATTCATTCAATGAACATAAATATATTGAAAAGCATGCATAAACTATGAATAGTGGTGGATTGATCGAGAATAATAGGCAAAATGAGTCCAATAAGTTACCATTTTTGGGGCTCATCATCACCCCCTGCTAAATGTGTTGCTCATCCTCTAGGCAACTAAGCCAGCTCATCATCTTTGATTGCTTTGACTGCCTCTCTAACATCCCAGGCTTCTGAGGTGATGTCCTCTTCTTGGTCATGAAACCCTGCTTTTCTCTACTCTTCCTCCCACTGCCTGTGCTCCTCTTCTTCTTTGACCCCTTCCAGCAGTCCTAAAAGCAATGGAGGACTGAACTTTAGGTCGATCGAGTTGGCTTGCAGATTTTGCAGTGATTGTTTATAGAGTGGTACTCTTGCCAAGGCCTCCCTCATCCTTGTTGGGGAGTGGTATTCTCTTATTTTCAGACTGTGGGACAGTGTGTTCCATCTCCTTGTGCAAGCATGAATGCAGTTATCCCCCAATAGTCTTTCCATGTCCTCAAAGTGAGCAATGGCCTGAGCTTGTCTTTCAATGTAGTCTGGGAGAACCTGAGGGTTGTTGGCCAAGTGCTGATGGGCATATATTAAAGCTGAGGGGTCTTTTGGTTCTGCCCTGATCATGAGTGGCTCACTTAACTCTCTGTCCATAACTTTCCAAATTTCTACTACCCTCTTTTCCTCATGGTTTAACCAAGAGGCCATGGCCATGAGTTTCACATCTCCCAATGCAGAATTGGGGTCCCACAGATTCATGTTTGGAAGTGCCAAGTTGTGTAAATATAATTCTGCTAACTTGGCCTTATCTTCTGCTGAGCTACTATCACACAAATCCATAAACTGATGGTAATTCTTAAATAGAATGGTGCCCCTTTGGGCCAAGGCGTTAATTTGAAATTGCAACCATTGATCTTTAAGGTATAAGGCATATGACTTAGCAGGTTTACTACATTGTAAGGCTTCTACTGCACAGCTGGCCATGCGAGCTAGTTAGTCTTCTTTCTCTTGCACCTGTTGTTTTAAAAACTATATTTCTTCTACTGCCTATGACTCCTTCTCCTGTAGCAGCTTTGTCAGCATCTCCACATTAGCTTGCAGCTTTGCCTCTCTCTATTGTTCCTCAGTTGTTTCCTTTTTTGTTGGAGGTCCTTCTTGCTGTTGCTGTTCCCCCAAAATGGACGGCCTATCTTCCTTATGACTTCCCTGTAGCTGTAGCTACTATATCAGCAGCTCATTCTCCTCTTGTAGTTTGGCCCTTTGTCTGCTTTCCATGTGCCTCACCATGGCCAACTCTTTTCTTAATTCTTTGAGTTGTTCTTCCAGGTGGCCTATGTCTGCCACACCCTTGGATTTGGCAATCCTCATCCAAGTGTGAGTCCTAACCCATTCTTGTTCTAATGCAAAGAAGAGTGGTACCGAAAACTTCTATGGGATGATCTTCCCACTTTCTAATAGGTTTTAATATGAGCCTAGGCTAGGCTAAGGGCTTGGTTCTAGTATCTCCTTGGTCTTTTCCTCTCCCTGTGATTGTTTGGCTACCTTCTCCTCCAATTTCTTAGTCTCTTTTAACTTAGCTAGAGTTTCCTATAGAGATGTCTCAGCTTCCTGTAGAGCTTCCTTTGAGTCCATCATCTTAATTCTCTTTATCCAGGTGGAGGTTTTTTGGCTTCCTCTTTCATAGGTGATAGATATCTTTGAGGGAGACTCTTCTTTTGGTTATGTCCTCAATGACAATTGGTTCCTTTGATTACAGCTGGGGCTTGTCCACTTTGATCCTTATGCTTCTCCTAGCTTTAAAGTACATGGAGGTTTGCCTCTTTCTCTTTCCTTTTTATTTTGTAGGTGTGCTTAATGTAGCAAGCACAACTGCTGCCTCCCTTGCCAACGTCTCAAGTGATTTTTCCTCTTGCTGTTCTTTTTCCTTGCTTCCTGTAGAAATTTCTGTGTCCACTGTTTCTATCTGTGTTGCTGATATCTCAGGGTGTGTCTTCCCCTTTTCTTTCTGGGTGCCTGCTTTGGCTGTGGAAACCTTCATTTGGGCTTTCTTGGTCTTTTCTTTTCTACTCTACATCCTCTTTTCCCTTGGTGTTTTTGCTGTCATTTCTTCCTCTATTTTAGGCTTAGAAATCTGGCCAATTTCTCCTTTTTCTTTCTGTTCTTCCTGTGCTTCCTTTGTTTTTCCTGTTGCTTGAATGTCCTGTGTTCCCTCATCATTGTTTTACTCAATTCCTTCAATGCGCTCCCCCTCCTTACTACTGGATGGGGTGATGTTTTCAGCCAAAGTTCTAATGTTATAATCCCTGGACATGTTTCTGAAGATTTCCCAAGATATGGGAACAGTGTAGGTGTGCAAAGCATCTTCCACCAACAGTTTAATGAGCCCACGATAGGCCAACTGATCTAGGATCCCTTCATTTAACTTTGTACCACATTCAATTAGTGACTGAAGAAGGAAATAGGAGATGCTCAGTTTCTTGGCTGGAGGCAAGTCAATCCCATGCCTTAGTTCACACAACAGCCTGAAATGATATCCATAGATGATGCTAAACCTCCCTTCACATGTGATGTACTTCATAATTTGATAACTAACTTCACTCCAGAGAGGAGGCAACCTGGTTCTTCTAACCCCGTTTTTGTCTTCTACAAGATGCTCCTCGGGCAGAAAGAATGATTTCTTAGCAACTTGGCCCAATGACCTCTCTTCCTTGCTCCAAGGGAGCCCCAATGGTAGACCAGTAACTCCACGGATGAGTTCAGGGGTAAGTTCTAGGGTCAAACCCATAAAACTAACTGTGGCATGTGTCTTTGAATGTGGTCTCAAGGACATTAAAAACTCTTCAGTTATTTCCTCATCATAACCCTGAATTTTGTCAAAGAAGGATATCCAATTTGCTCGGGTGAAAAGGTCCACCACCTCAGGGTGCTCGTGCAGCTTGCTAGAGTTTGAGGGTTCTTTCCTTATGAATCCTCCTGGAATGGTGTTGAGTGCTCTTTTATGTTTCAACCAAGAAAGAAAATGCTTAGGAAAACAACAGTTAATCACTGAAACAGGGGATTGCTGAATTCGATTTCTTCTAAACCCAAGAAGGAATTTCTCATGTGTTCAATATCAATTAGCAGTAATTCCCTTGGTTTAAGACTGTTGTCACCCAGAATTGAACTGTTTGTTTATGAAAAGAAGAATTTTGTTTTTACAGAACATAACACAAGGACACAGATTCTCTTCTCAGCACATAGATAGGTATGTAAATTCAGTTTTTCCCACAGACACACAAGCTGGCCTTTACTACTGCATATATCTTCCTTACATGAGAATTTAAAAAGAAAACATGGAGGAGATTTTTTGATGTAGAGGAAAAATACACAAGCAAACTGTCACATTTTTTCTCAATGCACAGGCAGACTTTTACTCTCGTTTTTCAAACTGATGCCGTCCAATTCACCACCTTGTACAAACAATTCATGCACAAAGAAGTTTTGTTCGAGCCTACCTCATTTGGAGCTTCAAATTCAATGAAAATTCTGCGGTTTCCTTCTCTGCAGAGCTGTTCTGCCTTTCCTATAGAACCCTTCCTGTAGAAGTCCCCCGACTCCTGTAGAATAGAACTACGCTTCCGGTAGAACCCGATAGGTGGGAGATTTTTTAAAACAGGTAGAAAAACTGGTGGAGGATGACTGGTTAACTATTTTTGGAAGCAGAGGATGCGTACTCCAGTCGAGGACGTCATGAGTGCAAAATGAACAGAAGGTGGTGCATGTTTTAGCTGGGCATCTTTTAATTGCGGCGTGATTCATAGTGAGAGGATGAGGTGGCCGGACCGGACCGTTGATCCGACATCATAGCCATAATGTTTCTGTGTGTTTCTAACCACCATCACCTCCTCTCTGTTGTTATCTACCGCCACCACTACCAGTCCTAGTGATTTCTCCCTGAATGGACACTCCACACGTCCTGGCTGCATGTCTAATCGGAAATTTTAAATGTAATGGGGCTCATTTGGATCCCACGAGGATATGTAACTGGTCGAGGGTGGCCAGTTGATTGGCCACCAATTCCACTCAATCTGAACCACTCCCATAGGCATGCAGCTTTTAAAATATGATTTATGCAATTGACGGATGAGCTTAGGCACTTACCTACGTGGTCACAGCCGCGTTATGCAGATTTCAGGTTTTGGAACCCATTCCTTCGTTTGTTGTTGCTGCATGCACACTGCATGCTTGGCCTCGGCTATTGCTGATATTCTTATGTTTAAGAAGAGCTCCATGCATGTCTTTTCTGCCATACCTTCTTGTCCCTGTCTCTGGAGTATGTCTTCCAGAGGGATCGGCTGCTACAGGATTCCTGTAGGATATCCTATAGCTGCTTCTCCTCCTGGAATACAAGCTAGAATGAGCAGGCTTGTACTGCTGATGAGGGTCTTGGCTGATGAGGAGTCTAGATGGGGGGTAACAGGTATGGTGAGTGAAGAACTGTTGCTTATTTTGTCATTAAAAAGTTTTTGCTGGCAGTATGAAGAAAATAGGCTTTTTGTGTGTGAGTGTGCAGGCATATAAAAAAATGAGTGCAATGGAGGTGTACAGAGATGGAAAAAGGGTCACATATGGCGATGGATGGAAACAAGGAGGTTTGCAGGCCTCATAGGCAGATTCCCAACCTTCAGATTCTCTTCTGAGATCAATTTTTGCTCATCTATAGGTTCTACAGGATCTTCCTGTAGAAGACATAGAACTTCCTGTAGAAGGTGAAATCTTAGCCCGAATGAGGTCAAATCTTAGGAAAGGGTAGTGGTCATGGAGGAGTGGGTTATGAGGGATGCTTGCAGCCTGGTGCTGACCTCTATCCTTGTCTTGTGTGGTCCTCCTAACTTGCAATGTCCTTCTTGCAACCTGCAATTTATTCAACAAAAGTCAGGTTTATTTTTTCTTTTTTCTCTATGTTTTTTTCTTTTTTGCTTTTTTGCTTTTTTTTCTTTTTCTTATCTGAGACATATGAGGCACCTCTAGGAAGTTTTCACCCTCACTGTCTACCTTGGGCGCCTCCAAGAGGTTTTCACCCAAGGATCTTTTATTCTTTTTTTTTCTTTTTCTTTTTTTTTTTCGCTGCTCAAGGCATGCATGGAGTGGAGACAGGGGCCTGCTCCACTATCAACACTGATTTATCCAGAGTTTCAATGAACTCTTGCTTAGAAAGGGGCTTCCTATAGATTTTCAATCGATGCCCATTGACGAGCATGGGGATGGCTTCTTCATCAATGGTCTTGATAAGGACTGAACCATTGTCGTTACATTTCTCCACTATATATGGTCCCAACCATCTTGTCCTCAGCTTTCCTTTGAAATCCTTGTATCTTGAATCATATAACAACACCCAATCTCCTGGCTGAAATTGTTTTTCCTTAAGGTGTCGCTCATGCCATATCTTTCTTTGCAGTTGGATCACCTCTGAGTGGAGAAGGGCCTGCATTCTCTGTTCATATAATCCATTCAGCTGTAGTAATATTTCTTGTTGTGCATGGCTGAGATCTAGGTCCAGCTGAGCTGCCAATCTCAATGTGTTATATTCAAATTCTATGAATAGCAAAGCCTTCTTCCCGTAGACCAGCTCATAAGGTGTGAAACCTGTGGTAGTTTTCCAAGTAGTGTTGTAGGCCCAGGTGGCCTCAACTAAGTGATCTGCCCAATCTTTTCTGCTGTTGTTCACCGCTTTAGTCAAAATCTCTTCCAAAGCTCTGTTAGTGACTTCCACCTATCTATTTGCTTACGGATGATAAGGGGTGGAAGTTCTATGCTTAATCTTGTGATGAGCGAGCAGATCTTCAATCAGGTTAGAGGTAAACTGACTTCCTTGATTTGTGACTAATTCTCTCAGATAGCCAAACTTGTAGAAGATATTTTCCTTCAAAAATTCAGCCACTTTTTCTTCTGTTGCTACCTTGATTGCCTTTGTTTCTGCCCACTTTGTCAGGTAGTCCGTGCACACAATGATGTAAGACTTTTGTTTTGAAGGAGGGTTGATAGGACCCACAAAGTCCTTGCCCCACTTCTCAAATGGCTCAAAAGTCACTTGAGGTTGGAGGGGCATTTCATCCCTTGGAGTCGGTTTTCCCATCCTTTAACATCAGTCACATTGGCTGATGTATCTCCTGAAATCTCGATGAAGAGTGGGCCAATAGTAGCCTACCTATAGAATTTTGAAAGCATTCCTCTTTGCTGCAAAGTGGCTTCCACAGGGCCCATCATGATAGGTTAGGAGGATGTCAAAAACTTCCTCCTCCCCGACACAATGCCTTGAAATTTGATCTGGACCAAGTTTGAACAAGTTGCCCCCAATCCAAGTGAATGGGGCACTTTTCCTCATGATCTTGCTCTTCTCCTTTGAGGACAGGTGCGGTGGGAACTGTGCTGAAACCAAGTAATTTGCTATATCAGCAAACCATGGAGAGAGTATTGAAATAGGAAATAGGTGTTCATCTGGCATTTGATCATCCACCATCCCATCTTCACTTGCAGGCAAATCTAGTCTAGACAGAAAATTAGCAACAACATTTTCCTTTCCAGGCTTATCAACAATGGTCAAATCAAATTGTTGCAATAAAAGTAACCATCTAATGATACGAGCATTTACATCAGGATTATTCATCAAGTACCTAATTGCAGCATGATCAGTGTGTACGAATGTTTGATAACTAGTGATGTAGTGTCTGAACTTGTTTAGAGAATGGACTACAGCTAGGAGTTCTTTCTCAGCTAAATTATAGTTTAACTCCACCTTGGACAGGTTTTTACTGACAAAATATATGGCGTATGGTAGCTTCTCTTCAACTTGTCCTAAGGCTGCTCCTATGGCTTTATTCGAGGCATCTGTGTGAATGTGGAAAGTTAGGGCCCAGTTTGGACCTCTCAAGATTGGGGCAGTTACCAGGTTATCTTTCAACACATCCAGAGCCTCTTGATAGTTGTCAGTCCATACAAACTCAACATCTTTCCCCAAAAAACCAAACAATGGAGAGGCTAGCTTACTGAAATCTTTGATGAATCTTCTATAATATCCTGCTAAGCCTAGAAAACTCCAAACATCTATTACATTTTGAGGAGGTGGAACCCTTTGGATGATAGCAATTTTGTTGGGATCCACCTGTAATCCCTGCTTTGAAATTGTATGACCTAGCACGGTCCCTTCAGTCATTAGGAATTCACATTTCTCAGAACTGTGGGATAGGTTCATTTCAATACATTTGGTTAAAACTTTTCCCAGGTTAGTCAATGCTTCTTGGAAGTTGGACCCATAAGAAGTGAAGTCATCCATATAGACTTCCACCGAATCATGAACCAGCTCAACAAATATGCTCAGTACTGCTCTCTGGAAAGTGGCAGGAGCATTGCATAACCCAAATGGAAGGACCCTTTAGGTAAAGGTACCCCAGGGACAAGTGAAAGTGGTCTTATCTTGGTCTTCCGGGCTGATTTGGATCTGATTTTACCCGCTAAACCCATATAGGAAGGAAAATAACTTCCTCCCTGCCAGGCCATCTAACACTTGATCTATGAAAGGCAAAGGAAAATGGTCCTTCTTGGTAGCTTTGTTAAGTTCTCGATAATCTACACAGATTCTCCACTTCCTGTTTTTTTTTGGCACAAGCACTAGAGGAGAAACCCACTCGCTATCAGAGATGGGGTAGATGAATCCTGCGTCCAACAACTTTTGCAATTCTTCTTTGACGATGTCCTTAAGGGTTGGATTCATTCTCCTCTGAGGCTGCCTGATTGGTTTATAGTTCTCTTTAATGTAAATGTGGTGGGTACAAACTGAAGGATGGACTCTTTTCATTTCCTTATAGCTCTAAGCAAAAGCATCCAAATGGTGGTTCAATAAGCTACACAGCTCCTTCTCCTGAGAGGGGGATAGGGACGGGTTGAACTTCAAGGTTCTTTTAGGGCCAAATTCCACATTCTTAACTCGATAAGAGGTCGGATCAGCCACACAGAGATCCACTAGAGCACTGGCTTGGGTGTCTTCTACCAACTCTTTTAATGGCAACACACTGGCAGGTGGATTTTGAATTAAATTCTCAATAAGGTCATCCTCGGTTTGAGGTCCTCCCCTGGTGGCTTCCACTGTGCACAATGGTGCAGAGTAAACTTCATCCTCATCTTCCTCCTCCAACCAGAGAGGCAAGTCATGTTCGATCAGAGTTTGGGCAGGAGGATATAGGACTAGCTGTTTGGACATAGGCCCGTTCTTAATGGTCATTCTCCCAGCTCGACAACTCATGTAAGCATCTGCAGTAGCTAACCAAGGCCTTCCCAAAATGAGGGGGTATCCAGTGAGTTTTTATTTTGGCTAAAGGACCAAGAAGTCTGCAGGGTACTCCCAAGAATCAACGGAGACCATGACATCTTCCACAATCCCCTTGGGGGTCACAGTGGACCGGTCTGCTAACTGCAGTACTGTCGAGGTCTTTCTTAGGGAACTCTGAAGGTTGAGTTTGAGCATAGTGTCCCTGGTCATCACATTAATGGCAGCCCCGAGATCAATCAAGGTTTGGGGGATTATGGTGCCATTAATGTGGACATCAACTATAGGACTCCCAAGGTCCAGATATTTTGGACAAATTATTTGTCTCAGCATCAGGTCGGATAGTTGTCCTATGACATTAATAGTTGGGGCATCTCTCTTGCACCTGCCTGGGTGCCTGAAACACTTCTCCTTGATCAATTTGTTGTAGATCAGTACATCTTTGATGGCCTGGAGAAGTAGTATTTTTACACACAACTGTTTAAGTTCTCCCAGAAGTTCAGTCTCTTCTAGGTTTAGTTGGGTGTTAGTCTCTCAAGAAAGGGTGGAATGGCTTTGGGTTCACTTTCCTGTTTCTCTTCCTCATCCTCCTTATGAGGAGGTTGGCTATCTAGGAGGACCTTCCCAGATTGTAGGTTGATCTCCTGAATCTCCACAGCATAGGTAGGGCATGTTGTCTCTCCAGTATATACCTGTTAGGCCTGTCTGTTATTGGGTTTCGGGTTTGGTTGGGCAGGCATCTGAGGTTGTCTTGGAGGAGCAGGAGGTAATGGTTGTGGTTGAGCAGGTGGTGGAGGAAAAATGGTAGGATGAGAGTTGTACTAGGACCTCCACCCCTGTTGAGGTGCATTCCACTAAGGTTGTGGCTGAATGAGAATGAAACGAATGAGCAGTAGGTTGAGTATGGTATTGAGATGGATAAGGCCAAGGAGGAGGTGCGGAGCAGGGGGACCCCACGAAGGTATGTGAGTGGATTGGTTGGGGTTGTAATAAGTCTAAGATGTCCCTTGCATCCCCTATTGGTAAGGTATGGATCCATGTGGCCTCCTTTGGTTCAGGAAGTAGAATGGTTCAGTGGCTCCTTCAGCCCCTTGGTACATAGCTTTAAGTCTGGGTAAGGTTGGGCACTGGTTTGTAGGGTGGTCTTCCTCACAAATGAAACATACCTCTATGGAGTGCAATGGACACTCGTTCCTAGGATGCTTCCTTCTACATATGGGACAAAAGATGGACAAAGCCCTCTCAGCTTCCTCTTTCTTTTGCTGGATTCGGAAAGTATCCAGTTGCATGGCAATGGTCTGTCTCATCTCACTTTTAAAGTCTTCCATCTGATTTGTAAACTCATGTTTGGAGAAGGTGGCACTGGCTGAAAGTTGATTCCCCCTACCTCTTTTCTGGGCTTCCCTAGAATGGTTTCTAAACACATTCTTTATGTCATCATAAGGTAGTTGGTAGATGTCTCCTCCAACCAGCAAATGGAGTGTATCTAGAAGATTTTCCAGGACTCCTGGGAGCAGAACCAGCTTCAGAGATTCGGGGTCAAGTGTGCACCTAGCCCTTTTATAACTGAGTTGGAACCTTTCTTCATAGTCTTCTAAAGATTCATCACTTCCCATGGTCATCCGAAAGATTTCTCCCTTTGTTTCCTTTAACCTACAGTAATCCCGGTATTTGTTGTTGAAGGCTTGCTACATCTAAGCCCAAGTTGTGATACTATTTCTAGGTAACCCCGTGAACCAGCGTAGTGCTGCATCCTTGAGGGTAGAGGGAAAGAGTTTCAACTTTTTCTCATCTTCTGCATTGTCATAGGTTCGACCAAGGACAACAAACTCAAACAAGAAGGTATCAGAGTCTTCAATGGTCAATCCATGGAAGTGAGCTAAGGCTGAGGAACTTATGTTTTTCATTTTTGTGTCCCCATTGGTCTCTTGGATGGGAAGGGCACCTTCTATTCTTTCCTCATCTCCTATTCTGTTTCTGTGTTCAGCCATGGTCTCAGGAGGAATGTTTTCTTGCTCTTCTTCTGTTAAAGGATCTTTGTATATCTTTGGAGGTTCACTGCCACCAAAGAAGAGAGAAGGGTGACTCAGTGATGTGGTGGGGGTGTTGGGTAAGAATTTTCTTGTATTGTCTCTGTTCCTACGAGGCATGAAATGAAATATTTTGGTTGATTTTTGTGTTTTTCTCTGCTTGTACCTACAAAATTGAAATTGATTGAACAACAAATTGCAACTAACTAGAATAAACCTTGTTGGAATGAAAATTGCAGAATTGAAATGAAAGCAGGAAATGACTAATCCATGTTGTTGAAATGAAATTTCAGAATTGAAATGATAATCTACGCTTGCAGAATTGAAATGATAATCTATGAAAGCGGGAAATATCTAATCTACACTTGCTGAAATGAAATGGAAGCAAGAAATTGCAGAATGGAAATGAAACAACTACTCTACTCTTGCTAAAATAAACTACTTAGCATAAGGTTGCAGTAGAAAATAGAAGACAAGCAGCAATCACTAATACTCTGACGCTTACCTGGCAACGGCGCCAAAAAGATGGTGGGCTCCAGTATTGCAGCAATGATGCTGCAACTCCTGGGACTCCCTTCTTTACTTTTATCAACCTGGTTGTTCGTAACAAACTTGGAAGCGACGGTGCTATATGCACAAGTACTAGCTCTTGCCGCAGGCTTTCGCTTGATCAGCTGGCACAAGTTAGCTATGAGCTTAAGCTAACTTCTATGAACTCTTAGAAGAAGATTTTAATCATGATGGATGAAATCTAACTCAAAAGAGGCTAGTCTACCTGCACAAAGAAGCTGAAAGCTGAAAGGAAATGCAAACCCTAGCAAACCCTAGTTTTACCGGCTAGCCCTACTGATGCAAGAAAAGAGATGAAAACGGTGGAAATGGATGCCATTCACTCTTGGAAAGATAAAATGCATGTGACTAAGCTACTTCTGAAGTAAAATCTGGAAGAAAACATTTTTTTTGTATTTTTGAGTAATCTTGCAGAATTATTATGCATGTGCTTTACTATTTTTGACTGTGCAGAGGTTGATTGGAAAAAGGAAATGGAGTGGGCACTTGCAGGAGGTTTGGATGGTGATAAGAGGGCCTAAGGGGTCCCTAGCACCCTTCCAGAGAGTTTCACAATGATCAGATCTCGAAAAATTGCTCACGTGAACTTCTACAGGAAGTCTGCAGGGGTTTTACAGGATGTCCTATAGGATGTTCTACAAAAAGAGCCGAAAGAGGATTTTAGAGGGTTGATGGAGGAAAAACGGTGGGAAAGTGAAAATAGAGGATCGATAAGGATGATAAGAGATCTAGGACTTGGTGAATGAGGTTAAGGAGTGATGAAGGTGGTTGGATTTGTTCAAGGATGGAGGGAGCAATGTTGCACGAGAATGGCAAAATTAGGTCAAATTGGAAAAGTGTGGCAAATGAAGGGAAGGAATCTGGAATTAGGGGTTGGAGCAGGTTGTATGATGAAGGAAGGATAGGCAGGGATGTATTATAGGTGTTCTGCACACTACCTTCCAAAACTGATCGAACAAAGACTAGAAAAACCAGAGATCTAGCTATTTTGACCTAATCAGACCTAAAAACCAGAAACATGATGAACATAAGGTTATAGATAGGAAATCATGCAAAGTAACTATGGAAACTTAATCAAGAACAGATCTAAACATGCAAGTACAACTGGTATCAACTTCTCCAACTAAAAATCTAACACTAGAAATTGCATGGAAAGGCAAAAACAGTGTTTTTGTGGTAGCAAGTATGCCTTGGTCTCAACTCATGGTCCCAAGGAGGGAGAGGTGAGATAAAGGGTTGCTTGATGGCCTTTTTGTAGATCTTTTCTATTATCAAACTGTCAAATCAACCTGAAGCATGAAAAGCTATCTTAATCATCAAAAAAAATCTAAGTAACAAAGCAAGATTTTATCCTAAATAACAGAAATTATTCTATGAATGCAACGAAAACACATAAAAGTACATAGAAGAGGTACTGGAGCTTGGGTTGGGCCCAACCCCAAGAGCTACAGTGTCCTAAGAAAAGCTCAAAGATGGTGCAAAGTGAAATTTATCTCCATTACTCAAAAAATAACCATGTCACAAAAATGTTTATAGCAAGAGCTCGAAAATGAGCTGAAAGACAAAGGAGAACTAAAGTGCGAAAAACAACTGTTCAATAGCTAAACTACCAAGGCTTGAAGCCAACCTGCTTATGCACCATGAGGACTTCCAACAGCCCTCCTTAACTTGAGGGGCTTGGCTGCTCAAAACTGCAAGTAATCAGCCACTTCACAAAATCTGCTCGGCTTCCCTTGGAAATCATCTTTGGTGGGTGGTTGAACTCCTAGCTGGTGGTGGAGAACTTGAGCAAGGGGCCATTTAGTGCAGGAGACACCCTTCCTACTAATCCTTAGCCTTGTTCCTTCATATTTGGCTGTCAACTGGGTCATAAATGCTTGAACTTGGTCCAAAAGATGTCCAAAAGTCTGCAATAAGCACGTATTAGACTTCATGGTCAAGTGACTATTCTCATTCATTCAATCAACATAAATATATTCAAAAGCATGCATAAACTATGAAGAATGGTGGATTAATCGAGAATAATAGGCAAAATGAGCCCAATAAGTTACCCATTTTTGGGGCTCATCACCAGTGAACACCAATAACACCATATGCCATAACTACATAGTAATATGCATCATTCTCAATTGCAAAATCCCAATCATAATCCATAATCCTATATGCTTCACCAATAGTTATAGCAGTAGCAAGGTTAGCAGTATCTCCAGTGACAACAATTTCCTCCAAATGGATACCCACTGCCACAGTCCCAACCACACACACTTTCTCAAACACTGCATACAATTCCACCTCTCCCTAATAACTCTTATCCGCAACAACATTCAATTCCACATTTGTCTTAGCACCAACATACTAGTGGTCCTTAGAAGTCCACATCCCATTCATCCCCAACTTTGCATAATCAACCACCCCAACAATCTTATATTTCATCCCTTACTCCATCTATGTCAAAAAATGAAAGAAAGAGATATCTAAGTCTCCCTTAAACACCCTAACAATGTTCTCAAGGTGATGACTAATTGAGCTTGCAGCCAAACCAAGTGTAGAAGATGCATTGAAAATGACAACAATAACACAAGCAAAAACCATAATGTCAGTAGCAACAAAACAGAGTCAAGTATCAAAATGTTTTGAAAGGGGCAGCATGATAATGTAGAGCTAGTTTGTAGAGACTGGTCAAGGAAATGGGCCTCAAAAGGTTGTACCTAGAAGTTAACATGATGAAAAAGGGGAGGAAATGGTGCAAATAACACTTGGAGAAAGAATATTTACTAGTCTAAGTTCTTTGCAGTTAGGGAAACAAGTGATATAGTAAGGGGATGTTAGGACAACAAGGAAAATTTCTTGTGCAGGCAGCAGGTATCCTGTCTCAGACTTCAACCTTTTTTCAACATCAAAAGGCATTTTTGCAACAATCGTCAGTAAAGAAATAGTCTCAGGTTTCTTTATCCACAGAAGACCACCAATCATTAGTGTCAGTTTCACCTACTGTATAGCCACAACAACAGATTCATAGCTCATAATAAGAAGCATCTTCTTCCATCCCTCCATTAGTTTCATCATCATAAAAAAAAGGAAATCAATGCAATCCAAATAGGTTGTTCAAAAAAAGCTTCTGCCTCGTCAAACAAGATTTGATGCTGGAATACAACCATCCCTTCAATTGATCAAAGGCTCTGTGCAAAAATAGGATCAATTGCTTCTCAACTTACATCTCAACAGGACATGTAGCATTTCAAGTTGGGTTCAATGTGGGTAACCTATTAAGTACAGTATCACCGAGTCCTAATGTACCCCCTGCTTCTACTATGAATTCAAATGCCACTATTGTAAATACAACGCAACGGAAAGTAGCAATAGCATATCACAAACAAGTGTTCCATATAAATTATGTAATCGTAGTAGTGCTTCAGGCATGCATATATCTCCATCCAATTCATAAGGGACATCGATCACACCATTAAATGGAAATGTTGCAGTGCTAACACAAACTACTATTGGAATATTGTCTCCAGAGACAAATATCACAAGACTACCTCACTGACAGTATGTAAGTTGACTTGGTCTATTCTATAGTCAAAATGTGGGATCCCATCCAGAAATAAGGGCAAGGATGTCACCACAAATGGGTTCTCAATGTAAAACTCAATAGGCATAGTCAAAACAGAAAAAACAACAACGACAAGGACACAATGGAAATAAAATTTCCATGTTGAGTAGTTTAGAAACTCCATATATAGAATCTCCAACTTCTGAACTAACACAATGATACTGGGAGGTGACATCACTGCCAACTTTCACTATCAAAGAAGCTCTTATCTATGCCAGGTGAAGAAGGCTCTGGCCCATGCATGTGTACCATATTGTATAGGTATACTTGTTCAAGCTCTAAGGCAACCGATGTGTGAATATTTGATACATTGCCTTTTCATGGAGCTAATTTATAAATGATTTTTGTTATTAAGTGCCATATGTTTTTTCATAAAGTAAATTTAAATCACTATATACTTCTTGTGGGTGCCTTCTGTTAACACCCAGGTTGTTCCCTTTGACTCTAAGGGAATACGGCCGGGGTAACCACTAACTAGTCTTTGGATTACAGCTTCTAGCCAAACTGTAATCAGAGAGGGCTCTCTCTTTAAGATTTGTCTCTGTTCTTATGGTATTTTAGGCTAGATATGAAGCTTAAATTTTGGTTTAAATGTTTGGTTGGAAAGGTTTAGTTTGAAACACGTGTATGCTCTTACCAGAATCTTGCTTATCATTGGGCAATGGAGTCAGTGGTCCTTTGTTTTGGTGTGCTGTGCTGATGCTTGTAAATAAAGGCTGCAGTGCAAGATAATTGTCTGAGGAATAATGATTTGATATTGAGGTTGGATACGATATGTTCAGTATAAGAAAGGCAATTAAGAATCTTTCTGTAAACTGAGGTGAAAGAAAGCTAATTTTTACTTGGATAACATTACCTGGAAGCATTTAAGAATTTCTAGATAATATTCACAACATAGAACTAAATATAACATGAGCATTTAAGAATTCACGTTTATTTTAATCCTGAAGAAAACATTTACAGCAATATAAGATTGAGCACAGGGTGCTAAAACACATATCCTGAGCTATTCTTTTTCTTTATTGCCAGATATGAAAGGAACATGAAAATGTAATAACATAGAGAAACAGAGTAAAGTTTATAGAAACATATCATTCCACCAGGCAACACAAGGATTCTGCAACAACACTAAGATCATCAACAAGACACCAGAGTTCCAGGAAATCACTGATCTGAACTTGCTCTTTCTATTAATCTTTCTGAAAGTACTGAATATACATGCTTCAGAGTAGAAATTTTCCAACCCCTTATGCGTTACTAAGGGGAGTATATATACAAATTTTACATAAGAAAATATCTGAATAGAAAATAAATGCTCCATAAATGTTCAACCAATTGCTGGAGTGTAGCCGCTGAGAGAGTGAATGTTGTAATTACTTTTAGTCCCTTAGCTGTCAGAAAATAGTCAGAGACTGTTGACTTGGTGGCTTTTGGAGTTGGCTAAGGGTACACTGCCAAGATTTGCGCATTTCTTTATCTTGTGGCAAGCCGTCGTAGTTTGCATGCTGAGTCAGCACTCAGATGCCTTTAACACTTACTTTATCCTGCTGTTTGTCCTCTGTTTGACCTGGAGCTGGCAGTGAGTGGACAACTGGAGCTACCTTGGCAGAATTCTGAGCATTGATTGCCACCAGTCTTCCTTAGGCATCTGATGCCTCCTAATGTTAATTAAGGTCTCATCCGCCTCTGTATATTTGAAGAAATTAGGAGGAGTCTCAAAAAGGTGGTTCACTTCATTTTCAATAAAGAATAGGCCTCCCAATTTGTCATATAAATTTTGTCCTGAGGGGGGCCCTGTTTGTTCAGATGTACTGCCAGATGCAGTAATCTGATTCTCAATGTATGTCACCATTCTGTTGGCAAACTGCTCTTGGGAGACCAATTTTCCTGCACTAGTTAAGAGGTTGGGCAGGCCTTTTACATGCAGTTCTGCCATTTTGATCTTAAATTCCTCCACATCTGCTGTCATTTCATAACATTTTCTCTCCACTGCCTGTACATAACTCCGTAGGGTGAGCACCTTCTTGGCAAGGAGGACAACTTCTGTTCTGTTGGGAATACCCATGGCTGCCAGTTCCTCCTGCTCATGCCTGTTCAGGAAGTCTACCATTCGATTGGCCTGTTCTGGCCTGTTTCCCAGTACTGCTTTAGCCTTATTGATCTCTATGTGTGCTTGGCCTAGCAATTCCATCTGTTGATGTATTGTCTTTATTGATTTCCATTGTTGTGTAATGGATTTGCTTATTTTGGCCCATAAGATCCTCTTTATTTCGGCCATGGCTGTTTCTAGATTTAATTCTTTTTCTAGGGCCTTTATCTTGTCCTTAAGGGCCTTTATTTCTCTACCCTGCTCAGCCACCATTATCTTGGATTTATCATATTTTGACTCCAGCTCTGCCAACTTCTCCTTGGTTTTCTTTATTTCATCGGCCTGGAGCTCCATTTTCTTGACAGCCTTGGTTAGGTCCTCTATACTTGCACTGTCCTGTTGAGCTGCTGATGTACCTGCTGCTTCTGTTGTGGGGGCCACTGTTGCCCCTGATGTTGCTGCTGTTGTGGAAGTAGTTGGAGGAGCTTGGGAAGTGGATTCTCCCTGCTTGTCTTGTATTGCTCCCTCCAATTCTTTCTCCAATTCCCGGATCCTCTGATCTTGTTGCAGCAAGAGGTCTAGCTGATCCTCTACCTGTTTTTGCTTTTGAAGCTCAGCTGTCTGAGGGTGTTCAGTGGGTGGTAGCTTCAATCTCTTCCTCAATGCACTGAGGTCATCATCTTTCTTCTTTATGAGGGCCTTAACGCCTGTTGGATCATTAGGATCATGCCCTAAATCAACAATGATATCTTCAAGAGATTTTATTCTGTTGTCCTTGGCTTTGGAGGACATCCTCTCAATGTCTAGCTGAGTATTAGTGTTTTTCAAAGATTATTTCAGCTCATGGGCCAATGTGGCCTTTTCTACTAGGGTGGCATAGACCATATCTCCAGCCTGCTTGTGGAGTTCGATTTGGTCCATGGGATGTATATCTCTAGCCAAGACCTCCACCCTTGTCTTTATGAAGTCTGCAGCTGTCTTAGGCTGTGGCCCCTTGGGCTTAAAATGACTGAATATTATCTTCTCCTCTTGGATGTCATAAACAGACATCAGTCTCTCTTGCATGGCTGGGGTAACATCTATAAACTGTTTGTACACTTCAGCCCTCAATAGCTCATTTTGAGCCTTTATTTGTTTGAAGGAAGCCTTGGTGCTCTTTGGCTTCTTGCTCTGTTGTGATTGAGAGGCCACCTCCAAGCTAACCTGTAAAGTTTGCTCCTGTTGAAAGGAGCTTGTTCCTGTGTGTTGGCTGCTCTCCTTGTCCTTTGTTGAAATGTTTAAGACATCTTCAGTAATGTCTTCCACCTCTGGGGAATCTGCCCTTTTCCTTTTGGCTTCTGGCTGGTCGGAGGATCCACTGAGAGGAGTGGACTCTTCTCTTTGTCTTTTTACTCCCCTTTCTTCATGTGCTGGGGTCTGTAGAACTGGGACAGTTAACTGCTGAGTTTGAGGTGGTGGCGTTTGTGTTGAATGAGTTTCTGGCAGCCCATTCTGTGGCTTAACAGCTTGTTCTTGTTGCTGGCCCGTTTGCTGCTCTGTTTTCTGCTGTGTCTCCTGCCCTATTTCCTTCTCTGTTTCCTTCTCTCTTTGTTGCTCTGTTTGCTATTTTGACTGTCGTTCAGTCTATCCCTTTGCTGGCTCATCCTCTGCACCTATTATGCCTTTGCCTTTGTCCATTGCTGCTGCTGATGTAGTAGGTGCCTGTGGTGCAGTCCTTGTAACTGAGGTCCCTTGTCCCACTGAGTAAGGCAGTCTGAAGGGTACCTGCTGCACATAATCTAGGTCAATTGTCTTTTCAAGCTCTTTGACATTTTTAAGCTTTCTTTCTTCCTCAGTTAGGCCCTCAACTAGAGTGTCCGGTTGTCATTCTTGTAAGTTGGCATATTTTTCTATGTGAGGGTATTGGCAATGCCTAATAGCTAGGAGCCTATACTTATTTCTTCTAGCAGAGATGAATCCTTGAGGGTCATAAGGGACCCATCGAAAGCTATAGGACAGCTTGTAATTTTCCTTAAGGATCAAGTCTGCAGCTTCCCATCCTTCC
>APFE030871771.1:44665-99041 GCA_000404065.3 Pinus taeda
GCGTCCATCAAATAATTCATGGAGAATGGGATCAGCAACTCTGTCTGATCAAAGTGTAACATCTTGTTTATGGACTCAACATTGATGTAAAAGAGGATCCTCCCTGATGGGGTGCTGACAGCTCTGTGTTGGGCATCATAGTGTTCAGCACAGAGGTGAATGATTTCGGGGAAAACATTCACAGCTGGGAGACAGTAATAGGGCAGGTTTGATTCCTAGATCCCATGTGTACCATGCCCGTACTTGTAGTCTTCCCTCAGTCTACTGAAGGTCTGCAAGAAGTCCCTGTTTCCTTCAAAGTCTCCAATGAGACCATCCTTGTCTACTAATGTCAAGGCCTCCAGTTCCTTATTTGTTTGACTTTGTGAGGCCACACTGATGGATGAGGTTGCAGGAGATGCCATGATAGAAGCTAATCTGTATAGGTAGGGGTAATGGTTTGACAAGTCCTTAAAGAATTTTAGCTGCAAGTTAACTGTTAACACAATCAGGTGTCCTTTCTTTAGTGGATAATGCAAGCTGGCTTTTGTAGATTGCTGTGAAATTCATAGGGATGTGAGTTGCTAATGAGAGGCAGCAGAGTGAGTGAGGTTTCTTTGGTATGAAAGCAGGTGGCCTGTACTTGGCAAAAGGGAACAATGCCGAGCACCTCGGGGGCAATTTTGGGGTCTTTAGCCCGTGGAACGAGCACTCCTCTGTCGAATTGGGGTTTAGAGGTGGTGCAGATTACTTGGGTTCACTTTGTGTGACAGGCAGAGCTGAATCTCAAGAGTTTAGCTGGTGTTTAATGGTGATTTTTTTTTTTTACAGAGAATTGAAATGCACGGGCGAAGTAGGAAACCGGCTAAATACCTGGAAAAACTAGCTTGGACGCTTGCGAGCCGGGCTGTGAAGGCTTAATGCCGTCAAATTGTGGACTTGCAACGGTTGAAATCTTGAATTTGTAGGTTGGAAGACAAATTTCGCGGCAGCTAGTTGACAACGGCTCCTTCTTTTACGCATGAAAATGACTTAAAACAGCTCATTTGGTCGTTTATAACGTTGAATTTTGGAAAAAGCTCTTATTGGCACTTTTCTGCCGATGACGTCAGCATGATGTCATGGTGGGCCCATAGTACGGAGGTGACGTGGCGCTGAGGTGTGAGCCAGGGTGGCAGGACACGGTGGTGGGCTGATGCGGTGGCAGGGCTGCGTGGAGGGCCACGGGACGCAGGGGCGGGCAAAGGCAAGGTGACGTCAGGATGACGTTAGCGTGACGCAGGAGGGAGAGTGGTAAACTGGATGGTGGTAAGCGGGTTCCCCGCACCACCTTTGGGGCAAAGGCGGTATCGGGGAGGGGGCTCCGAACAACCCCAGCGCCCGCCACGCGTCCTTGTACGGGCCCAAAACCATTCTCCCCGGACGCTAAAGGTCGGCAGGTCGGGGAGTAAAATTGACCGCCCACCTTTAGATCTGGGCAGCGGAGATCGGACGGCTAGCGGGTCCTCCGACGGGTCGTGCAGGTTGGAAAGGGGCCCGCCATGTTATTAAAATATTCATTTAAATATTTGGGCGGAGAACCTTGGGTTTTATGGGTTTTTTCGGGTTTTGTCATAATTTGAGAAAGGGGTTATGGGTAGGAGGGGTTTTGTCATGGTCTTTCTTTGTAAATGAGGGCTAAATGAGTAAAATGACTTGGAATGGGAAGAGAGATGACCAGGAGGTTCATCAAAGTGACCAGGTGTCATTTTGATTCCTTTTTAGACAGACCATATGGCTATAATGCCAAGGGGAGGGATATTTATACAGATTTTGGGGTTTATACACCATGGTGTTAATACTAGTAGGGGAAGGGTAAGATAGGGGAGTTATATAATAGGATCAGAGGTTAATATGGATGAAGAGAAAAATGTAAAAGCAGGCCAATACAACTAAGTTTTCTTGAAAGCAATTTAGTGTAAAGAGTAGATCAAAATGAAAAGATTTTTGCACAAGAAATGTGGCTTTTAAAGTAGAAAGGACCTCCATGAAACCATAGATCTTTCCCTGCATTTGAACTTATGAGGGGATGTTAGTAACAAATGGGAAGAGGGGAGAAAGGGATGTTAGACATAATCATTTGTTTTGCTTCTTTTATTTTTGAATATCAAAGTCAAATCTTTTGAACTGGATGTCACTTCTGCAACCCCATCTACCTACCCAACTACTTTGTCTAGCATTTTTTCTTCTTGGAGGGTGCACTTGGACTTACAGACCCTTTGTGTGCCTTTTCTTTTCCCTGGCTTTTTCCTTTGATTTTCTATCAAATCCTACCCTTATTTCTTCCAGGGTCCCAGATTAAACTGTTGGGACTCTTTCTTCTCTACCTGTACTACTTGTCTGCCAAGATTAAACAGTTTGGACAGACTTCTTTCTCTATTCTACAGCAGGAAATTTAAACATGGCATGATCCAGATTAGGTTGTTGGACCATCCATCGAAATTGAGTGTCTATCAAGATGCAGACACACCTTGTCTCTTTATGGAAATATGGGATCTTTGCATCATCAAAGCAGAGCATATTTGGACCTTTTATAGCCAATCATGAAATATGAAACCTATTGATATAGGTAACAAACACCTTCACAATGGAAAATTATCAAATCACATAAGGTATTTTCTAATGATCCAATGCATGTCATGTTAATACAGTTGAGGCTAGGACATGCTGGAGATTTTGTTGGGAAAGTGTTGTCGCTCCCAGGTAACTATTTCTCTCTTTATGATGAACTTTATCCTTGAATATATTTTTAGGAGCTTAATATTGTTAACGTGCCAGTTATCAGTTATGCTATAGACTTCCCAAGATTTCCTTGCAGTAATGAAATTCTTGTATTTCCGCCATTCTTTTTATTTTACAATAGTTTAATATGGATAGATAGTACTTTGGTAAATATGCACCCTGAGATGGATACAGATCCAAGCCAAGTGATATGGAAATATTTCAATTTTCGGTTGGTTTATTGTTTCTTCATCTAATTTATTTTTCTATAATTTCCACTTCTCCAGCTAGATTATAAATTTTCCAATAGAAATATTGAATTGATAGGAATCTCAAAAGTCTCTTTGATCCCTTTTATATAATAAATGTCCATTCAAGAAATTTTTCTTACTTGTTATTTTGTCCTTTCAAGAATGTATGGTGTTCTTTGTCTCCATGTGATCTTTATGTTTTGGTAATTTCTTAACGAAGAGAACATAAAGGTTAATAAGAAGCCAAAAAACATTCACAAGTAATTATCAAGAAGAGAAATCAAACCTAATTTATACTATACTCCATTTCTTAACATGGGATCAGAGCTAAGGTTAAAGGAAGGAAGTTTTAAGATCACATATTGTTGGCATATTTAAAGACATCATGAAAATAATTATCTCCCTCTCAAGACACACAAGGATATCTACTATTAACAATATGGTAAGTACCAAAATTATGGAAGAAAGCATATCCAAGGAGCAACAAAACTTTTATCCAAGCAAGGAGTCTTCTCTTCTATCTCTTAGGTTTAATTCATCTTGTACGAATTTTGTGGCATTCACTTGATCAAGTCCGCAACATGGTTCTAAACCTATGATTTTGTTCTAAAGTTTATTGATATGAAGTCTACAACATCTGATCCAATAATTTTGAGACTTATATTTGTTTGTGATCCAAATTTCTATTAGTCTAAGATTATTCTTTTTTTGGAGTCCAATCTCAAGGAAACGTTGTGACAAAGAATTATGAGATACATAAGAAGGACCATATATTAATATCATGTTTGTAATTTCATACATCTCCATGTATATACGAGTTCTTGTAGAAAATAATGTGAAATTTTGCAGCAAAAGACGCAAGTGGCTATGGAATATTTCCTATAATAATATGGCACCTATGTGAGCTAATGAGAAACTACACTTTCCATAGAATGCAATCTAGTTTTAACTATATGATTGATGAAAGCTTATAAGGGCCACTCCCCTATATTGATGAAAACTTTAGAAGTACAGAGACATACATATATAATTAGATTGGGTGATCATCTTGTGGACAAACCATATCAAAGCTTGACTTGATGTTTGAACACTTTGTAAATCTGGTCTGAGACAAGCCTTCGAACTCCTTGACAATCCAAACTACTGTATGAGAAAAGTTCTATCATATTGGAACCATGAGGAGTAACATCTATTTGCTTGTGAGAAGAATACATATTTTAAACTCATCAAAACAAATACATATGAAGTTACTCGATATAGCAAATTTAAAAAATCATAAGTAAAGGTCTAAAATATAAAGGTACTAAAGGTGAAATATTGAACTATACTCCTATGGAATTCCTAAGGTATGTAACAAGTTCATTTAAAATACATGACAAGAAGTGTGAAACATGGAAACAATTTTCTATCTCCCTATTATAAGGACTATGATAGAGCATGGAAGGTATATCTATGACAGATTCAAGACATATTTAATGACACCTAGCTACAAAACACCCGTCCAAGAACTGAATTATTCATAGCATACAAAAATTTCTGAGTATTCAAGTTCAAAAATACTTAAATGAATGTCTATGTAAAAAAAAGAATCTAAGTTTAGTGTAAATATATAAGTAGACCTATGGGACATTATACCATAATATATGCTATAGACATAAGTTTGTTGACCCCTGAAATTAACCATGTTAAAATTAATGTCAAACATATAACATTTTGTTTTGAAAATCACCAAATGTCTAGGGTATCTAGTGAAAGGGACTGAAATTTTGTAAACCCCATGGAAAGAAACCGAATTATTAAAGTCTATCTTTCATCACGAGAATCGTACCCTCTAAAAAAGGAATCGTATTACCAATGTCAAGCCCAAAGATCTAGTTGTAGTAAGGATTGTGATAAGAAATATGAAGGTGCTTGAAGTTCATCTCTGTGGAAAAAAAAAATATGAAGTAGAAATACTACCAAGATTTCCTTCTTATACAAAAAAGAAAGACAAGCTGCATCAACAAGGCCGACCTATCTAATTCATTGAATTCTACAAGATCTGAAGTATCTTTATTAGAGGAAGATGACACATGTCAACTAAAGAAAAAGTCAAGGAATCAAATTAAAATTACAAGTGTGTCTAAATTCAGGAATCTAAGCATAAGTGACAAACCTATTAACAAATTTTTGTGTAAACCTTTGTCCAAGAAAAAATAAAATAGTTATCTCAAGGAGAAGCTACAATTGGTCACCTTTATGAAAAACCTATAGGCTTAATGATGACATCGATGAAGGTTGCAATAAATTTTTAGGAAGCTTATGATGTATTCATTTTTTGAAACGGTGAGAAGATCATGGCATCCATAAGAAGGCCTTATAAAAGCTTCTATGAGCATGAGAGACAAAGACAATGTTGGATAAAGGGAATGGTGACTTGGTAATTAGTTTGGATCCTTGAGAAATATAATAAAACTATATTAATATGGAGATGGACCATGAAAATGTTAAGAGAGAACCTCTACTTTTACAAAAGATAAGTTTTTTGTTCTTTGTTCCTTTGATTATATTGTTAATGATGTCCTCTGTGTATCTACTTCTATTCTTCTCACTTGATTATAATCCTTTACTTTGTGTTTTTTCCTTGGAAGGAATTTTTATAGGAATATTCTAAAGAAAGGATCAATTCTAGATTGAGAGGGATCCTCTAAAGAAAGACTTGAGTAGAAGCCTTGTTGCAAAAGCAACTTTTCAAGGTTTGTAGAAAGAAGAAACTCAAGGTATGTTTAAGATCATAAGACTTATAGAAATTCTTCATCATAGAAGGTATAATCATTTGTATTTGAAATTTCCTTAGGTTAATAATTCACTATGTCTAGGGTTTTACTAGAGAATCGTGAAGATTCATATACTATTAGGGTGTTTTGATTTATAGATTAAATCAACCTTTGTAAGCATTATCTTTTTCTATTTGTTCACTTTGATAAAACCTTAACTATTTAGGGTTTGGTGAAGATTTATAGGGTTTATGATAAAATCCTAGTAGATCCAGGATAACTAAGATTCATAGTCCTTATTGGTATTGCTTTGAATATCTTATGTCACACTCTAGATGGACCAGAGAGATACCAAGCAATGTATATCATTAAATCAAGATGATCCAAGATATTTCTCAGCCATAACTTTAGATTCTAGAACGTGTTAACATTATGATTGGTACATATATAATAGTCGATGTACCATATTTCTAAAATAGCACAAAATGACTTCTGCCTCAAGTATTTGATACTTGTCGTTGGTTGATGTAGCTATAGTGTTCATCAAGATCTCGACCTTCATAGTTTGGTTCCTTCCTCGATATATATACCACAACAAAGTGACTCAAATTTTGTTGCTTTTGTTTTAATCATATAAATCATTCCTTTCATGTTAGCTTTATTGATGAAGTAAGTTCTCCTTCTATGTGAATGAAAAAAAGGTAATGTCACTGCTCCTTAATGTCTCAGTCTATTGTTTCAAGGATGAGTTTACCTGTGATAATGATCTAGGTAGATATTGGTGGCCACCCACCAATTCCACTTGGACCCCCACTATTGTTTCCTTTAGCTTTTCAGTTTCCTTAATTATAGCACAATTTACTATTTTTCGCAGTTTTTCGGGTCATGGACTTCTGGAGCTGTTTTGGGGCCCTAAACAACGTTTTTTGGGAAAATTGGGACAAATAGTTGTTGCATTTCCCAAAGTTGTAGTCCTCGAATAGATCTTTCTAACGAGGTATTGTGCGCGTCAAACGGTGATCATATGCCAAAGTTACGACTCGGGGAAGTTGATGTACCAATCTACCCAAAACAGGGCCCATAGTTTGGCACTTCATCTCGTAGGGTTAGGCTTTTAGATGTTTAGGGTTTTCCATTGTTTCTCAACAATAAATAGGCCTTCGAGCCTCATTTTAAGATAGTTAAGAGGCATGTAGCCACCACATCTCTTCACAGAGATAAGCTCCCATCGCCCTAGCTAGTTTATTTGCATTTATGTTTGTAAGCATAATTCAGTATTTTACAGTAATGAAATGAAGTATTATTTCTATTGCATCTGTACTTATGGTTATATCTGTCATTTGTTGCATTCCTGCTTAAATCCGGATCAGTGGGATCAGAGCGGTCTTCTCTTTCTCTATCTTTCTTTGCATGTCCCCAACAAGGTCGGGATATAAGGAGTTAGGGCTTGAACTACTCGAACCTTTGCAAGACAAGCCTCACAAATCCCGACGGCCTCCCATGGTGGATGAAAAGAAAGAAAAGGGGGTAGGAGTTCCTATCAAAATATTGGTCGAAGAGGCCCTCGAGCAACAAAGGAATGCGATGATGGAAAACTTTGCCCAGATCCTTTAGCAGCTACCCAGTGGTGACAAATCTACTTCCAGAAACTACTCTACAAGTACCACAACCTTTAAGGTACAAGTTAGCTTTGACATTCCCATATTTGAGGGTTAGGTAGATGCAGATGCCATATATAAATGGTTAAATATGCTAGAAGGGTATTTTTCTGTTCATGATCTTTCCGGCCAGGAAAAGATTACTTTCGCTCTTCTCAAAGCCACCCCCCATGTCAAGGACTGGTGGGAAACCTATTGTGAGCAGAAGGATGAAAGTACGGCCTCAGTGTTTTTAGCCACACCCACTTGGAATTCATTCTGGGTTGCCACCAAGGAGCAGTACTACCCTCTTAGAAGATAGGAGGATCAATACATAAAGTGGACCACACTGCGACAGGGAAGGGACAAAGGCGTGCCAAAGTTTACCAATATTCTCCATACCCTTCGCACAAAGTTGGCTATCAAGGATTCAGAGCAGCATTTGGTACTCAGATACTGTGGCTGACTGCATAGGCACATCTAGGAAGAAATAGAATTCCTGAACATCTCCTCGCTCGACACGACATACCGATATGCCATCAAGATCAAGCAAAAGTTTAAACAGAAGAAGCGAGACTTTGGATCTACGAATCTGAAGCAAGGGAAAGGTGTCCCCAAACCGTAGAATAAAGGACAAAGCCAAGGAAACGTGGCCCAAGACAACCCTCCAAAGCTACAAGCAAAGAACAACACCGCGAAGCTAAAAAAAGACACTAGAAAGTAGTGTGAGTTCCATAAGAGCTTCACCCACAACACAAGTGAGTGTCGGGCCAAGCAGTCACTGGTGGCCAAGCTAAAGGTTTCAGAATCAGATGCATGTTCTAACTTTGAGTCAGAATCCGACAAGGGGAATGACAAAGGGAAGCAGATTATCAATGCGGAGGCCAACGCCACTATTTCCACCATGAAGATCCAGAAGGAGGAACTTGAATATCCAGAGGAGGAGGAGTGCCTCTTCCACTCCCAGATGCAGGTAAAGGGCTCCGCGCTATAGTTCATTGTCAACAGTGGGAGCCAAAAGAAACTCATTTAAGTAGAGGTCGTGAAGCGACTAGGCTTACCAACCACAACACATCCACAACCGTACACCATCGGGTGGCTTCACCAAGGACGGGATCTTCGCATGAGCCAACAGTGTCACCTTCCATACAACATCAAGTCCTTCATGGATGAGGTATTGTGTGACGTTGCTCCCCTTGATGTTTGTGATGTATTATTAGGAAAACCATGCTTGTGGAAGTGACATGTTGTGTATGAATCAAGGCCCCATGCTGTTATTGTTACTTTGGGAAATAAGTTGTACAGGATACTAGAGGTAGCACCGCTTACCGCCATCTCTTTGGTTACTGTAAAACAATCCAATAATCTCATTTCCAAAACTTGGAAATTTGTTTTCCTGATGATATGCCCTGAAGGAAAGAAGAAGACAGTGGCCACGACCTCTAGATAGGGCCCCTCCACATGACAACTACAGATGGATGAGGTCGTGGAGGAGTACGAGGACATCTTCACCTCCCCCGTAGGGGTTCCTATGCATTGTCAGGTCAATCACTCCATCGATCTGACCCCAGGTGCACCACTGCCCAATGGACCAATCTATCAGTGCTCTGTTTCGGAGAACAATAAAATCAAGAGGCAGATTCAAGAGCTACTGCAGAAAGGTCACATCCGTCTGAGTTCATCGCCCTGTGGGAGCCTGATCATGTTGGTACAAAAGAAGGATGGGACTTGGAGACTCTGTATTGACTATGAGGTGTTGAACAAGATCATTGTCCGTAATAGGTACCCGATCCCATTGATTGATGACCTCCTAGACCAACTGAAGGGGGAAAAATATTTCAACAAGATCGATTTGAAGTCAGGATATCACCAGGTACCAATCGAACCCTCCGATGTGTGGAAGACTGCCTTCAAAGCCAAGGAGGGCATTTTCGAATGGTTGGTTATGCCTTTTGAATTGACAAACGCTCCTGTAACCTTCATGAGGCTAATGGATGAAATCCTGTGGCCATTCACCAACTCATTTTTAGTGGTATAGTTCGATGACATCCTGATCTTCAGCCAAAGTTTGGAAGAGCACCTCCACCACATCCGACAGGTTCTCCAAACACTGCGGCAACACAAGTTATGCACCAATTTGGAGAAATGCACTTTTGGCATGACCCAGGTTCAGTATCTAGGATACATTATTGATGAACAGGGGGGTGCATGTGGATCCAACAAAGATCCAAGTCATTCGGGATTGGCCATCTCCAACCACTCTGACAGAGCTCCGCAACTTTCTGGGTCTTTCCAACTTCTACCGAAGGTTCGTGTTGGGATTTTCTCATATCACTTGGCCCTTGAGTCAAGTCACCAAGGGAGGAGAAAAAGAAAAATTCTTTTGGTCTGAATCCCAATAGAAGGCATTCACAGAGTTGAAATATCGCCTCTGCTCGACACCAGTCCTCGCATTACCAGACTTGCAACAACCATTTGAGGTTGAGACAGATGCCTCTGACTATGCTATTGGGGCAGTCCTTACTCAACACGGGCATCCAGTGGCATATCACAGTGAGACACTTTTAGACACAATCTAGAAGTATTCCACTTATGGCAAAGAGATGTATTCCATTGTGCAGGCTTGCTGACAATGGAAGCATTACATTTTGCAGAAGGAAACGGTCATCCACACAAACCACCAGTACCTGTAGTTCATATAGACCCAAGGGAAATTGCAGAATGATCACCATCAAAAGTGGTCCACATACTTACAAGAGTTCCATTTGAATATCTAGTATAAGAAGGGCAACACCAATAATGTTGCAGATTGCCTCAGTCAACGACCGAACATGGCGTTAACCATCGTGCTCAACCCTTGTGGGCATGACACTTCTGATTGGACACTTCTGTACAAAAGCGATGCAGAATTTGGTCACACATACCAGACACTCTTCGAGGGTCAGCATGTTCCATATTTTCACCTCTAGGATGCCCTGTTATGCCACCTGGGTCACCTTTTTGTTCCTTCAAGAGAGAGTAATAAGATGATTTGGGAAGCACACTACAGTCGGGCTGCTAGGAATTTTGGGGTTGAGAAAACAGTGAAAGTACTGCAGAAGTATTTCTATTGGCCGAATCTTCAACAAGATGTCTATAAGTACATCATATCATGCACTACCTCCGCCATTGCCAAACTGACCATCAAGAAGCAAGGCCTCTATACCCCACTGCCCACCCCTAGTCGACCTTGGGAATCAATCTCCATGGATTACATGTTGGGCCTTCCTTCTAATAAGCATGGCAACAACTGTGTTTTTGTGAGGAACTCGGAGCACAAACTTACATGAAACCGTTCCTTGCTAGTATCCCTATTTTTCGGAGTTCACGTCGCAGCGACAAAGGGTCCGTCGCAGTGACAATTAGGGGAAATTTTGACGGAGAATAATCCACTCTTTATAACAAGCAAGCCTCACTTTTGTGTAGCAAGCCAGCCCATATCCCTTCCTTTGTACTTAGTTAGTGAGTTAGTTAGGTAAAGTTGATTGGGCTTGATTGACTGGAGTGAAGTGAGAACAACGAATGCCAAGCTTTCCCGAAGGCCAGTAGCCGAGAGAAGGAAGAGGTTAACTTACGGTTTCTTCTGCCCGTCACACTTATTGCTTCCCTGTACCATCTGTTAAAGAGACTTGCCATCTTGTTGTTAGCTTGAGCCTGGAACGCACACCGGGCCAACAAGAGTCGACAGGTTCTTGGAGATGGCCATTATGGCGGTCTGCAAGAAGAATATCACAACAAAAGCCACTGCTAAACTCTTCTTTGAATGAGTGTGGGTACACTTTAGGATCCCATAGTCTATTATCTCAGATGAGGACAGTAGATTCCTCAGTACATTTTGGTCCTACTATCACTCCAAGAAGCTCTCCTAGGTTGTAACTTGGAGATGCCTATTAACATATAAATCTTCAATATTCTTCTCTAAACTATTGGAATGGATGATGGTTTGGATTAAGTTAGATGACTATTTCAACACTGTTTTCACTCAAGACATGCATTAACACCCTCAGCTTTACAAGGCTTTAGACCACTAATGTTCAATAGTTTATAGATTCAATGGATAGATGAATAATACTGACTGTACCAGTAGATGCATACATACACACATATGAATGGCCAGCTACAGGAATTAAATGAAGCTTTGCAAATCTAATTTATCAACGCCAAGATAAGATGACAATTATCTAGCATTAGACATAGAAGAAAACATGAATAACCTATTCAAGTGAAAGCTTAGAACACAAGAGAAAATGGGAATTGAACATGTAACAACAAAAGAAGTTTATATTGCTAGAATGAAGATGAGAAGCTAGAGTAGCAGAGTATCCACAGTCTCCAAAAGTTGAATCTCTATTACTCTGAACTTTCAAATATTTATAGGCCTTTTACAATTCTCTTGAACCTTCTAAGGCTCGAGAGGTCTTAATCTATCCCCTCTGTATTTAACGACTTGATGCCCTAACTAGGCACGCATGGGCTCGGAGGTTTCTTCTTCTAATAGCAGAGTAACTGCATTCTGGTAATTTGTTACGCTATCAGGGAGCTCACTCGTGCCAGCAATGCTCCATGATCACTTATATTGGTTTTGGCTGTGTTGCGCTATTGCCTTACCCCTTCCGACCTTCTGTCTCCTGGTCTTTGTCTCCCGGCCTCTGTTATGTGATGGAATGGGTCTGTGGGCCTTTTGAAATCCTTTCAAATGCTAACAATCATTGTTTTCTATTTTTCACAGAAAAACGCTACAACACTATGAAATCCCGTCAAGCTCTATTTATTTCGGACTTCAAAAGTCCTTAAACACTATTTATTCCTCTATCAGGCCTGCCCTCAATCGCTATCGCAAGTCACTTTGGCCTTGTTCCCAAGCTTCCCTTTGTATTTTTAAATATGTCAAAAACACTAAAAATCATGAAAAATTGGCTTTGGCGGACCTGAAATATTATATATTGTCATTCCCGAACCCCTACGGATTCGGGTTTTATTGCATCGGTGCTGCCCCTTTGTATTTCGTTACATAACAAAAATACGTAAAATACATAGGAAAATGCCTTTCAATAATTTTCAAATTTTATGCAATATTATGTATATAACCATTGGGTCCAGTTAATCACATCGCACATATACATGTATAAAAGCCTCGGTCCATAATGTTTCCCCGATTGCGATCCGCCGATGCGATTTATCGCAATCGCATATCGCTCATGTCCTGGGCCAAATGTGAGAACTCTGTTGTGTTCTTTGATAGTGATCCTGCGATGCGACATGGGCCGTCCATCTGCGTGCTTGATTGACGACCCACGTTGCATCGCTGACTGCCATCGCAAGTTCCATATGGTCCGCCCCCAATCCGTTGATTTCCTCTGCCGATTTCAACCTACCGATCAAATCTTGACCGTTGATCAGCCAGATTTGACGGATGCTGTGAATTTCACTGTTTATGCCTCCGATACTTGGCTTTTCACTGTTTTTATGTGTTTTTGCCTCCCGATAGTGCTTTTCCGCCCTTCTAAGGGCTCTTGGCATGCGATTGTTTTGATCTTTGAATGATCCTTAAGAATATTTTGAAGACTTCGGGAGTGTTTTGGATCCATTTTGGTCCACATGCCAACATCGCTAACACTGGCTCCTTCTAGGGATGAAAGCCTCCCTGTGAGGTTTCAAGAACCACGGACCAATGCCTTTAATGTAAAACCAAAAATCAAATTTATCTCCTAGTGTTCCATTGGGCATGGAGTCTATTTTGCATAAAAATAAAAACTAAAAAACATATTTACAATTTCAAGGCTTTAAAGCCTTAAATGAAATAAAGTTTCAAGAACTGCCCATTGACTGGGCCACCAAAAACATCTTCTCCTTCCAGACTCTGCAGAATAAAGCTATTGTTCTACTGAACTTGAGTGATGACAAATGAACCTGTCCACAAGGAGTCAAACTTACCATGATTACCTTTCTTTTCCTTCACTGCATCCCATTGGAGAACCCAATCACCAACTTGGAAATTGTCCACTTTTTCCTTCTTGTGAAAGGTGTCTTTGATTTTCTTCTGATGAACTTTTGACTTCTCAACCATCTGCTCTATGATCTACTCATCACCTAAATTTGGACCCATGCAATTTATGTCTAACAAACTGCAATTTTCCTCAGCCATAAGTTTATCCAAGCCTTAGACTTTGACAAGCTTAGTGGGCTTCACCTCTATGTTAAACTCTATGAATTTTGCAATCCATTTAGCTCTCTTTCCATCAATATCTGGTTGAGTTAAGACATCTTTTATTGAGGCTGAAGGTACATATGCAACCACTTTGGAATGCAGAATAGAAATTCTAAATGCCTTTAAAGATTTTATCAAAGCATAAGCTTGTTTTTCAATAAGGTCATACCTTAGTTCAGCATTCCTTAGAGTTTTGTTCAAAAAGGCCACAGGGTGCTCTATGCCTTCATCATTTCTCTGCAAAATAACTGATGCAAGTGTATCATAAGAGGCAAAAGAAAAGATATAAAACTCCTTAGTGTAATCTAGGCTGATTAGAGTGGGAGCTTCCATGATAGCTTTTTCGATGGCTTCAAAAGAACTTCTTGTAGCATCTATCCATTTTATTTCTAATCCTTTCTTCAGCATGGAAGTGATCTGCTTCACTAGCTTTGCAAAGTTTGGAATGAACCTCCTTACAAAATTGATCTTACCCGGGAAGGATTGAATGTCCCTTTTTGACCTTGGGATGGACAATGTCTGAATTGCTTGAACTCTTGCTGGATCATTCTTCACACCTTCAGCAGAAACAATATGTCCCAGAAGTTTGCCTTCTTCTAGAGCAAATTGTGACTTCTTTGGGTTCACAAAAATTCCAAATTGTCTGCACTTTGGAAACACCTTCTTTCAATGCTGCAAATGGTCCTTGTGAGTGCTAGAAAAGACTGTTATGTCATCAAGGTAAATAAGGATAAAATTGTCCTTCTCTCCCACAAAATCTATGCCCATGGCCCTCTGAAAAGTAGCCCCAACATTCATCAGTCAGAAAGGCATCTTGGAGTACATGAAAGTGCCCCAAGGAGTAGTGAAGGTGGTCTTTTCCTGATCTTCTGGATGTACAACAATCTGATTGTAGCCTAAAAATCCATCTAGGAAAGACATGACTCTAGCCCCTGAAACGTTTTGCAGCAAGTCTTCCATCTTAGGCACGGGGTAGTTATCTTTTTTAGAGCATTTGTTCAAATTCTTGAAGTCAACACAAAGCCTGATTTCTCCATTCTTCTTTCTTACTACCACAAGGTTAGCTATCCACTTTGAATAGCTTAGGGGAACTATGATCTTGGCATCCAAAATCTTCTTTATTTCTTTCTCAATCAAAGGCAGTAAGAGAGGGTTGCTAGGTCTTAATTTCTGCTTAAAACGGATGGTGTTCTTTTCTAGTGGAATCTTATGCTAAATGATGTTAAGATCACTATATTCCCAAGAAAACATTTCAGCAAATTGCTTCATGAGGGTACAATACTCAGAATTTTGGGCAGAAGACAAGTGAGTGGACAGATTTATGTACATCGGATGGGCTAGGCTCCCTATATTATGTTTATGAATAGCAGACTCATTTTTTTTTATAGGCTTATAAGGTACATCGTTATGATCAAACAACTTCTCTAGAGGCACCAATCCTTTGGATATATGGTTACTAGGTAGCTGGACAATGCTTTCCTGCCCAATCTCGTCCTTTAGCTTGGACTGGTTGCATTCTTCCATGGTTTTGTTTTCTTGGTCGATGTGCATTTCAGAAAATTCAACAACGACTTGTAAAAACCTATTAATTTCATCATTGTCTTCAAAAACTTTCCAGTAATTGACATTTTGAAGCAGAGATGGTCTATATTTCACCTGAACTTCATAAGTCAATTTAGGAGGCAAAGGAGGAATAAACATGCTAGCATACACAACAAGGGAATCAGCAAGCTAGTTTTTCATTCTCGGGATGTAAGAAATGTTGAAAATATTAAAAGAGTCCTTGAGCTTCCATACCTCATCTCTGTATGCTTTCAGCCTTGGATGCTTTCCTTGGAAAGTTTTGTTGACTTGTTGAATGATAAGGTCTGCATCTCCAAACACTTTCAAACCTTTGATGCCCATTTCTTTAGCAGCGTTTAAGCCCAATATCAAGGCTTCATACTTTGTTATGTTATTTGTGACCTAAAAAGTTAATTTTAAAGATAAATGAATGCATTCCTATGTGGGGGACACAAGGACTACACCTGCCCCCGCAGCTTCCTTAGAGCAAGCTCCATCAAAGAACATGTCCCAAATTTGTGGGCCTTCTTCCTCTGTGATCTAGCAAACTGGCTTCTTAAGCTTCGTGGAGGCCAACTGGGATTCTTCAATCTGAAGAATACAAGCTCCAAAATCAGTGTTGATAGCATAAATGGGATAATTAGTGGGATTCCTTTCATCACTAATGACATAAGCCAACTTAGCTTCTCTGTATAATCTCCTACTCTCACCTCCAAAAACTAGGACAGTAGCATAAGACAGATCATTTTGCAAGGTTCCACCTAATCTCTTGATCCAACCTCTGGAAAGAAACATGCCGAACTTGGGGGAGGGGTACATCTGCTACCACAATATCCATCATCATGCTCTTCATGGGCAGCTGAGACAAGTTGATGGCTAGGTCTTTGATTAATTCCATGACAGCCTTAGGCATTAGATTATGGCTGGCTCCTGTGTCCAGAAGGCAGTTATGAAGGATTTTTTCATGAATAGTCAGAGAGACATAGAATGATGGGGAGCTGTCATCATAATTTTCAGTCATTGGGCTGAGAACAACATCTGGTTTGTCATCTTGCAGATTTACATAGTCAGTAGAGGCTTGGATGGCTTTAGGCTCAAGGGCCTCGAGGATGGATCTTTCGAAGGACTCATTCTTCACTAGTTCAATCAGAGGTATAAGTATTCTTAGCTTCTAGATTTCTGATTCAAAACTGAAAGGAGAAGGAGACTTTTCAAGGCCTCTTACCTCATGAGTTGGAGCTTTGAGGATGATGAGATCAACTGGTAGTCACTTCTGGTTATTTGTTTGTTGTACTGCAGGGGAAATAGCTCTTTGAACAGGAGTTTCCTTGGCATTATTCATCTTCGACCTCAGATCATATCTGTGCCGATCTTCAGTTTGCAGAATAGCTTCACCATCCCATTCTTGGTTGATCTGGTCATTGAATAATGACTTTTCATAGGCAGCTAAGGTCAAAAAGGAGGCACTGCCTTTCTCTTCCAGATAATGGATCAAATCATCTTCTTCAAACTGCTCTTCTTCCATGACTACATTTTGGAAAGGGGTCTTCACCCTTTGGTCTTCATTGGCATCTTTGCTTCTTCGCAAAATATGCAACTGCTCATTAGCTCTTCTATATGGATTTGGATTTCTAGGAGCAAAGGTATTAGGAACTCTTCCTTTCCCAAGGTGCTGCTCAACCTTTAACTTGGAGATTTCAGAGGCCAATGACTCCATCATCTTGGTCATTTTATGTATCTTGGGATATGAAGATGATGAATACTCACCCCTCTGTCTCCTTCTATCAACATTTCCCTTGAGCTTCTCTGCAGCCATGATGTTTGATTCTACTTCCAAGGCTGCATCCTGCATATCAGCCAAAGTAGCACATCGCCTCTCCCTCAACAGTAGACAGAAGTTAGAATCAAAGGCACTGGCATAGGTGAGTTTAGCAGAGGTAGTGGTGGGTTTTACTTCAGCTGGTATTTTGTTGTACATGCGGTTAAATCTCTTATTGAAAACAGACAACAACTCACCATTTTCCCTCTTTAAGTTCCCAAATTTGTTGTGGTAGTAGAGTAGATCCTTCTTATCCCCCCAATGCTTTAGGAATACATCATCTAAAGCATCAATATCTGCTATAGACCTTGGGGTCAATTCTCTAAACCATTTTCTAGCCTCTCCATCTAGACTTTGGACAAAGACTCTCATCCATACATCATCTTCACTAATGTCCAAGTTATCAGCATAGTTATAGAATGATTCAAGATGTTCCTCAGTTGTAACACCTTCAGTCCCAGTGAACTTAGGCCTATACTTCTGATATTCTCCAGTAGGCAGGGCATTCAAAGGAGTGGGTAGTACTAGAGATCCATACCTAGCAGCTATAATTCTTTCCATTTCGGTAGGTTGTGGACCTGCCATAGCTATGGTGGCTATAAGGGTATTAGAAGTCTAAATGATATAGGGCTGAGGAGTGACTGATAAGACTAAAGGAGTATGATGGATAGGAGGTGAGGTTTCCTTTGGGTTTACAACAAAAGGAGAACCTAAAGAATAAGGAGCTTTATGAATCTCTGAGATTTTTTCTTCACTGCTAGTATTAGATGCTATACTCTCAACATGTATTTGTTCTATTACGGGATTTTCTTGAAGAGATATGGAATATTGTTTATATTTACTTGAACATGATTCTCCTTTCTGCAATACCTTTCTTTCTTTGATGATTTTTTCAAGGTCAGGTACTGGGTTAGCTTGTGACTTCTGAGGATTTCTCTAAGTATGCCTCACAAACTGAGCCAGAACTATGAAGTGGAGTCGCCAAGAGGTTCGTCCTCTAGTAGAGTCACCAAATAGATGATTACAACCAAAAAAGTGCCCAGACTTTGTCTATCATCAAATCTAGATCTGTGTCATCTCCCAGGGAAGCTGAGCTTTAGTTTCCTCTCCCCGACAGTGGCGGCAACTATGTTATCACTCTAGGAATCTCTCCTAGGTTGTAACTCAGAGATGACTAGTAAAATATAAATATTTATTATTCTTCTCTGAACTATTGGAATGGATGATGGTTTGGATCAAGTCAGATGACTGTTTCAACACTGTTTTCACTCAAGACATGCATGAACACCCTCAACTTTACAAGGCTTTAGACCACTAATGTCCAATAGTTTATAGATTCAATGGATAGATGAAGAATATTGACTATACCAGCAGATCCATACATACACACATATGAATGGCTAGCTAGAGGAAGTAAATGAATCTTTGCAAATCTAATTTATCAATGCAGAGATAAGATGACAGTTATCTAGCATTAGACACAGAAGAAAACATGAATAACCTATTCAAGTGCAAGCTTAGAATAGAAGAGAAAAGGGGAATTGAACATGTAACAACAAAAGAAGCTTATATTGCTGGAATGAAGATGAGAAGCTAGAGTAGCAGAGCATCCACAGTCTCCAAACTTTGAACCTCTGTTACTCTGAACTTTCAAATATTTCTAGGCCTTTTACAATGCTCTCGAGCCTTCTCAGGCTTGAGAGGTCTTAATCTATCCCCTCTGTCTTTAACGACTTGATGCCCTGACTAGGCATGCATGGGCTCGAAGGTTTCTTCTTCTAATAGCAGAGTAACTGCATTCTAGTAATTTGCTACACTGTTAGGGAGCTCGCTCGTGACAGTGATGCTCCATGATCACTTATATTGGTTTTGGTTGTTTTGCGTTGTTGCCTTTCCCCTTCCAGCCTTCTGTCTCCTAGTCTCTGCTTCCCGGCCTCTGTTATGTGATGGAATGGGTCTGTGGGCCTTTTGAAATCATTTCAAATGCTAACAATGATTGTTTTCTATTTTTCAAAGAAAAACATTGCAACACTGTGAAATCCCGCCAAGCTCTGTTTATTTTGGACTTCAAAAGCCCTTAAACACTGTATATTCCTCTATCGGACCCACCCTCAATTGCTATCGCAAGTCGCTTCGGCCTTGTTCCCAAGCTTCCCTTTGTATTTTGAAATATGTCAAAAACACTAAAAATCATGAAAAATTGGCTTTGGCGGACCTGAAATATTATATATTTTCATTCCCGAACCACTTTGGGTCTAGGTTTTATTGCATCAGTGCTACCCCTTTGTATTTCGTTAAATAACGAAAATACGCAAAATACATAGGAAAATGCCTTTCGGTGGATTTCAAATTTTATGCAATACTATGTATATAACCGTCGAGTCTGGCTGATCGCATCGCACATATACATGTATAAAGGCCCCGCTCCATAATGTTTCCTCGATTGCGATCCGCCAATGCGATTGATCGCAATCGCATATCGCTCATGCCCCAGGCCAATGGTGAGCACTCTATTGTGTTATTTGATAGCAATCTTGCGATGCAATGTGGGTTTTCCATCTACGCGCTTGATCAACGGTCCACGTTGCATCACCAATCGCCATCGCAAGTTCCAATGGTCTGCCCCCAATCTGCCGATTACCTCCACCGATTTTGACCCACCAATCAGATCTGAATCATTGATTGGCCAGATCTTACGGCTGCTGTGAATTTCACTGTTTATGCCTCCTATACTTGGTTTTTCACTATTTTTATGTCTTTTTGCCTCCCGATAGTGCTTTTCCGCCCTTCTAAGGGATCTTGGCATGCTATTATTTTGATCTTTGAATGATCCTTAAGAAGATTTTGAAGACTTCGGGAGTGTTTTGGACCCATTTTGAGCCACATGCGAACAGGGCTAACAGGTCCAGTCTCTGGTCAATGCTGAACATTAAACTCACTATGTCCACAACCTTCCATCCCCCAACTAATGGCTAGACAGACATTGTTAATTGGGTGATCATACACATTCTGCGCATGTACAACTCAAAGCATCCACGCACATCGGATGAGAGCTTCCACTATGTTTAGTATAGCTATAACCAGGCTCTCCATAGCTTGACTGGACACAACCCTTTTGAGGTGGGCTTGGGATTCCGGCCACTATGTCCCATTGATGTGGCCATGCCATTTGCAGCTCCTTAGGCAGATTCGACTCATGTTCAGTCTGAAACAGATAAGGCAAACAGCTTCATTGAGCACATCCAACATATCCACCAGCAAGTCCACAACATTCTAGAGAAATCAAATGCTAAGTACAAGCAACGACATGATCAACATCGGGTGCCACACAAGTTTCAGGTGGGCAACAAAGTCTGGTTGCATTTGCAAAAGGAACACCTTACTAGAGCCTATCGGAAACTCAAACCACTCCTATATGGTCCTTACACCATTACCAAGGCTATGGGAGACAATGCATTTGAGCTCAGCATTCCCCCATTCCTTGGCCTGCACCCAGTGTTCAATGTGCACTGCCTTTGACCATACTTTCCACCATTACTAGACATGTCCGACATTGCAGAACAACTCACACCCACAGAGTTAAATCCAGATTGCATGGAACAAGCTACAACTAATCAGATCATGGACACATAGATCAAGCACATGCACCAACAGAATATCCAACTGTATGGAGTTGTCAAAGCAGGCCAACTCCTCCACCAGGGCAAGTGGCTCACCAGGGACCAAGTTCAGCAGAAGTTTCCTCATCTCATGGAGGAACTCAATGCAATGGGGACCATTACTACCTAAGGGGGGAGGAATGATCCAGGTGGATATTGGTGGCCACCCGCCAATTCCACTTGAACTCCCACCATTGTTTCTTTCAGCTTTTCAATTTCCTTAATTGTAGCACAGTTTACTATTTTTAGCAGTTTTTTGGGTCCCGAACTTCCGAAGCCATTTTGAGGCCCTAAACGACATTTTTTGGGAAAATGGGAGCAACATGGGTCCATGGATCGATGTTTCTCTTCCCAAAGTTGTAGTCCTCGGATAGATATTTCTAACAAGGTATTGTGCACGTCAAACAGAGATGATATGCCAAAGTTACGACCTCGAGAAGTTGATGTACCAATTTACCCAAAACGGGGCCCATAGTTTGGCGCTTCATCTCCTAGGGTTAGTTTTTTGGATCTTTAGGGTTTCCCATTATTTCTTAACAATAAATAGGCCTTCAAGCCTCATTGTAAGATAGTTCAGAGGCATGTAGCCACCACATCTCTTCTTAGAGATAAGCTACCATCACCCTAGCCAGTTTATTTCAATTTTTGTTTGTAGGCATATTTCAGTATTTTACAGTAGTGAAATGAAGTATTATTTCTGCTACATCTTTGTACTTATGGTTATATCTGTAATTTGACGCATTCCTATTTAAATCCGGATCAGATAGCAAGGTGATATGTCTTAGTAGTTGTTATTGTCTTAAGTAGATGTCTTAGCTGCCTTCTCATACTTGAATCAAGAGAATAGGTTTTATACTTGTTTCTTCAAAGAGATATGTCACTACTATTGATGAATGTTTCGCTCCCTTTATCGTGACAAGGTTAACTTTAGGTCTATGCATAAATCACAAATTGTGCTTTGTACTCAACAAGAAACATTCAAGCACACCTTCTCTGCCTATTCTTTGATGAAAATAGCCTATAACAATGATATAGTAAAATTATGAAGGCCCCACCACTGACATCATTATTATTGTTTTGTATTTTGTCTTTTCACTCAAAATTGTTGCCTGTCAGGTATACATATAACCCTACTGTTGTTTCAAGATAATGATGAGTCTCAGTCTTGCAAGTGACAGCCTCCAATCTATTGGGAGACTAAATTAATGTTGATGATTGGATACTTACCCATTCATAGATGCTTCTAGCTTGAAATGCCAAACTTGTTAAGAACTACATCAGACTCTAAGCTGGTGCAATGCACACATTCAACGTTGCCTACAGGCATGCGAGTAATGAGTACATGTGTTATATCATTTCTTTGGATGGAATCATTTTTTAGGAAGGAATTCGAAAACATTGATCGTACTATGGCCACAATAATATGTTAGATTCAAATTTAGATCATTCCATAAGGATCAAATCTAGCTTGAAATTATTTTAATGTAATTAGACCATAGGTAAATGTGCAAACTTCCTTCTCCATATTTCAAAAAAATTAGGATAAGCCAATCTGAAGAATGAGACTGAAGCATAGTACTTGGACAGGTTAACCCCTTTTGGCAGGCATAAAACAAGAATATAAATATCCACAAGACACTTCAGACCCAGATCACTGTAGATAACATACAACCTTTCACCATTGATTGTTTGTATTAGAGAAAACATGTTGTTGTAGGAGTGAGACCTTTTCACTGATCAAGGATCCAAGTCATGACTACTTCATAATAGGTCAAGAATCAATTTGATGTACAAGAATTGTCACACAAGGTCCAACCAATGAGTGATTTATGAGTGACCAATGCCATCTAGTCAAGACTGCAAGGCTCAAATTATATAACAGAATCTATACTTAAACCGAGCCTCAAACAATACTTCAATTAAAGAGGTTGCCCACAAAATCTATCCAGGAGTGCAAGTTATATCTCTACCCTTTTATGGAGTTCAAACAAATCACAATTATGTTATGGATCATGCACAGTCTTCACCTCCTTTGTTGGCCTATGAGGCACTGAGAAAAGACCCAAACGATGCAACCATCAAGCCATTGTAACATCTAAATCGTTTAAATAGGAGGTCACACATATAAGGGTACCTCAAGAGTAGATCAAGGTTGTTGAAGTATAGAACATAGTTTTAAAACTCTAACTCAGATTTAGAACCAGCCAAGGGTCGACACTGACTTGGATTCAGAACTGGTCGAGGGTTGACTCCAACTCCAATTTGGTATCGACTCAACCTAGTTGATTTAAATGACTCAGTCGTTGTAATAAATACAATAAACACTTTCTTTTAATATGAAAAAACCTATTTTTAAAGAATTTCATTCATGTTTCCAAACTCAAAGCATTAGAATATAGAGAGAAGACAACATATGATCAAAGTATGCTCATGAATATATCTATTATATCAAAATGGCACCGAGTGCATTGTTCAATACATGTAATATATAGAGATCAGAACAAAAACACATAACCAAAGAGGCTCTAAATGGCCTCTACAACAAAATAGGACTACTCATTATTGCTAAACAAGGCAAGATCATCTGGCTCAAACTCTGAAATAGAGTTATACGAGGAACCCGTAGCTCCTCCTCACTATTGCTCCAAGAACCAATTCCAACTCTTCACAAACTCCTCACAAATGCTCACACAAATGCAATGAGTTAGTTGTGAGTAAATGTGAGGGGGTTGGGTCACTTTTATGGGTTTGTGTCACTTTTATAGGCTTGGGAGAGGGGTAGAGGCATTAAGAAAAGTAAAAATTAAAAATTTAGTTTGAAGTCAGAGTTTTCGCATTTTTTCCCCGCAAACTACCTCGGACGGTTTAAGACGGGCTCGTCCATCCTAGCCAAATTAGTGTCCATCTTGGCCAATTCGGTAACGGACTGTCCGTCAGATTTTTTTCTACCTAGACAACCTGGGAAGGGTTCTAGCTCGGTCTACCAGGTCGAATCTGGTTCAAATCGACCTAGTTTTAAAACATTGGTATAAACATCCTTAATGTGACTAATAAATCATGCCCAAGTTTAATAAAACAAGACCACGGGTGAATTTTAGAACAAGACCTAGGCTGCATGACAACTAAATCAAGGAACTGCACATGTTTCAAATGTTTGTCACCACCAAAATTACACTTAATGATTAGACCAAGGTTGTAGGGATAATCTGTAAATAAGACGGAGAGTTATTGTTTTAAATCCCTGCAATTTTCACCACATATGTGCCCTTTATGTTCAGAATTTGAATTGTCAATGGATCTGACACCCCTCTACAAGATAAGACAATAAAACTCATGCATCAAACCACCAAGACCTCTCATATTAGATCAATGCTTTCATAGAACCAAATATATTTGCAGAAGATAATATAAAAAGATAATTTGCTCAAGTGATTTTGTTCAAGGTATGAAATGGACTCGATTGTTCTTGTGTCCTAACCAGGATTGGAATCATACTTTAGAAATTCTCCATATGCAATTGCTCAAGACTATGCAGGAATCATGGAAACTTGTCAACGAACTTCCCTTAGTGATTTTTCTCTCTTTACTCTAGCTTGAGCTGGTCTTCACCTGAGCTCTGATACCATGTTAAAAGTTAGAGTTAACATGTTCTTTGCTCAGGTCAGTTACTTCATTAGATTATAGTCCCATTATTAATTCCATTATTCCATTAGCAATCACACTAACCATAGAAAATAACTGATGAAAGAACATTAAACATAAGTGAAAAATACAAGCCAAGATAAGAGAATGCGAGAATTGGCTCAATCCAAGGAAAAAACCTAAGGATGGTGAAAACCCTTTATCAATTCTTCTTATTATTAATATCAGATGTTCAGCAGAGAGAGAGAGTAAAATAAAAATGAATTTCCATTTGTAACAGGGCTAGAGATCTGGATCAGAGAAGATCTACAAGTGGGTATGTGTTTAACCTATTTGGAAGTGCAGTCAATTGGATGAGTAAGAAACAATCTGTAGTGGCACTATCAACTACAAAGGCAGAATACATGGCAGCCACTCATGCAATCAAGCAAGTAGTCCCATTGCAGAGATTGTGTTCAAGTATGGGGTTATTGCAGGGAGCTATAAGAATAGACTATGATAGCCAAAGTGAAATTTTCTTGGCAAATAACCCTGCTTACCATTCAAAGACGAAGCACATTGATGTTCAATATCACTTTGTGAGGGATATGATAGAAGACAAAAAGGTGTTGTTGGTAAAGGTGGACACTTTGAAGAATACTACAGATGCATTGACAAAATCTGTGAGCTCTGAGAAGTTCCCTTGGTGTAGAGAAACAATGGGCATCGCAGGGCTGGATAAATAACTAAGCTCTCTTGTGGCCCCATGTGGAAAGAAAGCAACAAGTGGGAGAATGTTGGGTTGTGTTATATTCTTTCCATGACTATATTAGGTGGGTGGACCTACCTATGGTTTTGTTCATGGTTTTCACATATGGTTTTGGGTGCGATGGTTTTCAGTCCATGGTATTGGTTGCTTCGTCATGTATATATATGTATTGTAACATTGAAAGGAACGTAATTAAAAATCAATCTGGTAGTCCCGATTTTGGGATCTAAGAGAAAATATCCATGTATATTTGTTTTATGTGGTATGCTCTTGCTATTGTTTACTTTTTGTGTTTTAGAATTCGTATGCAGGTAATTTTTGTATGGGGTTGAAACCTACATCTTGAACATTTGAAAAATCATCCAATAGCCTTCTCAGCCACACTTCTTGATAGGTTGTTGAAGTTGGAGCTACACTCCGCTTCTACATAAGATATTGAAACAATGGGTTGTTTCTTGGATTCCCATGATATCATATTGGTTTCCAAGTGAAAATAATGTCCTGAGGTGATTTTGCGATCAAGTAATCTACTTGCATAGTCTCTATCTATATAGCTAGACAGTGAGCAATCTTCAAAATGTGAATAGAATAAGCCATAGCCTAATTTTCCTGCAACATATCTTAAGCTTATTTTTTCATCTTGCAAATGGGAATTATTGGGAAATTCCATAAATATAGAAACAAAACTAGCTACAAACATGATGTCAAGTCAAGTGGTGGCGAGATACAAAAGACTGCCAACTAGAATTTTATACAATGTAGAATCAACTGATGGTTGTTCATTTTGTTTCCTCAGCTTGATACCTAGAGAAATTAGAGTGTCACCTAATTTTTAGTTGATTATTATGAACATTTGGAGGATGTTAGTGGCATGCTTTTCTTGACATACAAAAATTCCATTAGCAAATTGGTGAATTTCAATGCCTAAGAAGTACTTCATGAGGCCAAGATCAGTCATATCAATTTTTTTTTGCATGACAACTTTGAATTCTACTAACATCATATTACCTGTATAAATTAGATCATAAACATAAAGAAAAATAACGATAATTTTACCTTCATGATTTTTTTATAAAGAGTTGGCTCATGGCTGCTTATGCGAAATCGACTTTTGATGAGGTAAGAGTTGATTCAACTGTACCAAGCTTGTGGAGTTTGTTTGTAGCCATATAAGGCTTTCCTCAACTTATACACCTTATGCACATGTCCTGGAACTTCAAAACTATGGGGTTGATCCACATAAATATCTTCCCGCAATATGCCGTTTAGGAAAGCAAATTTTACATCAAGTTGAAAAAGTTGCCATTTATGTTGAGCTGCATTGGCTAGAATAGTTATTATTGTGTCTAACCTTTCTATTGGAGCAAAGGTTTCACCATAGTTGACACCAAATTGTTGTGAGAATCCTTTGGAAACTAGCATTGACTTATGTTTCTTGATTTATCCTTTTTAATTTAGTGTGGTATTGTAGACCCATTTGACACCAATGTTGGTTTTGTATTTTAGGATATTAACTAGTTCCCAAGTCTCGTTCTCCTCTATGGCTATGATTTTCTAATTCATTACTTCAACCCAATGTTTCGCTTTTACTACCTCTTCAAAATGGGTTGGTTGATAGGAAAGAAAGGCAAACATATTTTTTTGATCAATGTCATCCTCCCGCTCATATATTTCTAAGATGACGCTTCTAGTTTTTTTATTATCTTTTGAAGATGATGAATGATTCCTGGAAGATGTACCTTTTCACAGTGGTATGGCTCTTTATGTATCTGTAATCTTGGAAGTCATGGTAAATGAACAAGTTGATTTAAAGCGTCATCAATTTGATTACACGAAGATTTATTTTCCAAAAATTTAAAATCTTTAATTGAAACAAATTTCTTGGTGACTGGATTGCAGAGTCTATAATCCTTTGACTATTCAATATAGTATAGAAAGATATATTTTTCACTTCTATCATCAAGTTTCTTTCACAACTTCTCAAGAACGTATGCAAATGCTACACAACCAAAAATTTAAAAGCAAGAGACATTCACCTTCTTACCATCCCAAGATTCTTGAGGTACTACATATTTGATAGTCGTTGTTGGAGATCTGTTGAGAACATATATTGTAGTAGCAACAACTTCAGCCCAATAATCATTCGACAACTTCTTTTCGTGAAGCATACATCTTGCCATATTCATGATTTACTGGTTTTTCCTCACTGCTACTCCATTTTGTTGCGGATTGTATCTGGTTATGTTATGCATGTTGATTCCTTGTTGTTGAGAAAATGCTTTGAAATCAATGGAACTATATTCTCCCCTTTATCTGACCTAGATATTTTCAAAGGCTTTCCGCTTTGTTTTCTACTTTTACTTTGAACTCTTTGAATGTTGAGAAAGTATCAAACTTATTTTTGAGAAAATAAATCCATATTTCCTTGCTATAGCCATCAATAAAAGTCATAAAATAAAGGCTGACACAAACAGATTTTCTTTTCATTGGGACACACACACACACACAGATATATATATATATATTAATATTATATAATATATATATATATTATATATTATTATAATATATATATAATATATTATAGATATATATATATATATTATTATATATATATATATTATTATTTAATATTATATTATATGTATGGACTAGCACTAAGGGCTCTTTTGAACTAGTGAAAGATGTGCGAAAGTTGTATATTGTATGCTTTAATAGAATACAAATTTCATAGTTACAATATTTTTCATTCACAATAGGGAGACCAATGACCATAGAGTGTTTCTAAAGTAGAATTAGGCTCCTGAACTGAATATGCCCATACTAAGAATGCCATAGTTATGACTCATCTATACTTGACACATTGTGTGCAAAATACTGTGAAAGATTTCAACTTCTAAGAGTCAAGGTAAACATCCTATTCTTGATATTGTCTACCTTTTCTATCAGTATTCTATTGGGAGGTTTGTCATAGATATAACATGTGGTTCCTTGAAATATTACATCATAATCATGTTCCATCAATTGACCTACACTAATGAGATTATGCATCAGGTGTGGAATATAATAAGAATAAAGTATATGTCTCTGCTGATTTTGTTTAGCGAGAATAGGAACAATACCTTTCCCTTAAGCTTTTATACAGGAACGGTCTCCAAGAGTAATTTCAGATGTTATGTAAAAATCAATGCAAGAAATAAGATTTTTTTTACCTATCATAAGGTTTTTGTAGCCACTGTCAAGCAACCAAAGGTCCTCTCTATGATTTTTTTTTAAATATAGTATGAAAGGAACATGGATTCATATTATTCTCCTTCATTTTTGGAGATATGGACACTGCCTCTTTGTTGATCTGATAGTTTCTTTCTTCATTCATATTTATAATTCCCAAATTTCTTACGGTAATAGTGTTGGACATTAAATATGCTCCATGATGTGCTTCTCTATGTTTGGTTCTATGAAGATGTTGAATTCTCTACTGCATGATCATGTTCTATAGATATACCTCTTCCTCTATCTCACTTGTTGTTGTCTTATATCCTCTACTTCTTCCTTTTCCAAGAGAGATTTTTTCTTTGAAATATTGTTCCATGGATTCTTCTCCCAGGTTAGGTTGTGTCTCATGTGACAGAAGTGATCAAATCAATTGTTCTACTAAGAGAGTTGTAAGATATTTGGATTCTAGAAAGGATGTTACAACCATGTTATATTTCTTTGGCAGGATTCAGAGGACTTTTTCAACTATATTCTGATTTGTAATGGTTTCACTAATAATTTTTATTTGATTGACAATGCCCATGACTCTAGTAATGAAGTGATCAACATTCTCTGTCTTATTCATCTTCATGGTTCCAAACTGAGCCCATAATGTTTGCAATTTAACAATCTTCATTGTATCATTATCCTAATATGTATATTTTAGAATATACCAAGCTTCTTTTGTAGTTTATGCCCCGGTTATTTTGTCGAAGATAGAGTCATCGACTGAATTTTGTATCCAACATTTGGCGCGATGCTCTTTCTTTCTCAGTTTTGCAATGACATTTCTTTGATTATTTGTCATGGGTGCTAATGCTTATTAGGTGGGATCTAAATAGGCATTCTAAAGAGTATCCTAGCACTCTTAGGCTTGTAGAAAGGTCTTCATCTGTGAAGGCCAAAACTCATAACTTTTGAAAAAAAAAATGAGTGTTTGTGGCAAAGCGCTAGAGGAAGCCATTTTTTTCAATGTGGACGCATGACCCTCTTTTATAAATTCATTTTCAAACAATTTTTTTTTAGAAAAAAAATTTCTTTGAAATAATGCAAAGCCTTTTTTTTTATAACAAATTCAAATTTAAATAAAAGATAACTATTTTGAATAAAACCCCTCTTGTTTCAATAACAAACTCCTTTTCTTAAAATAAAAGAAAACTCCCTCTTTTTAAATGAAACCCTTTAAAAATGACTTTTTAAAAGGCTCTTTATTTCTTGAGAAATAAACTTTGAGGGTTTTTTGATTCATGGAATTAAACAAGATACCAAGCATTGATTTAAATGAAATACCAAGCAAAGAAAATCATGGATTCTTTGTACCTTTTTCTTTAGTAAATCACTCTAATGTATTTCTTTCTGGTATAATGGCACAGGAGATGAAAATCATTGTGAGGAAAGTGTACTAATGCAACTTCTTGCAATTGTATGGAGCGAGTTTTTGAATAGAGTTGTAGTAACACGAATCCTCATAGTTCCCTGGTGCATTTGCAATGGAAATGAAGTAACATGATCCTTTAGTTTGCGTACTTTATCTGACTAAGAGGTTGTGGGTGATGAGAAATGTTAATTTTTCCTTTCAATTGTAATGGGATTTTTCTACATATAAGAGGACGATAGTCACTAGAAATTCTCTCTGCAAGGGTGCGATCTTCCCTTCTAAAATTAAAAAAACAAAAAAATCAGTTGGATTTTTCTTAGGGTGTGATTACTCTTTTGGTTGGGTTGCCACTTCGCTCTGGTCCTCCAAATCCTCTCAACTTCTACTATTTCTACGTGAGGTTAAACTAATTTCAAATGTTTTTCTCTTTTCTTTAATACTATGATAAACATTGCAAAGGTAGAAATACACAACTAATAGATTCAAAAATGGGAATCAAGAGAACAACTCTTCTCATCATTCAATAATAGTTAAATACACTACATAGGAGAAAAGGAAACAATCAACAAACTAATTAAATTGAAACAAAAATAACTATAACACCTAACAGCACTGAGATTAATTCTCTAAATAACAATGAAGCAAGGCATGAACAATTAGAATCGAATCCTTCTTGCACTCATCAATCTGAATTACCTCACAAAAAATACAATATGAGCAGTTATTTTTTGTTCTAGGGTCTATTTTCTCGCGTAATGGTGGGCACCTACACCGTTGTCCACACCATACAAAACCCATCAAGGTTCTTGCTAGGCGATTCCTACCCAGGATAGTCAGATTGGACGAGACAACCCCTGAGGCAGGGATTCTGGTTCATGACCTGCGGCTGCAAATTCAGTGAGAACACCAGGCCATGAGTTTCCCAAACAAGACAAACTTAATCATTGCGAACTCTATGTCGATTGGTAAAATGCAAAGAATCTTAAGGGTAAGATGCATGTGCCCCTACTCAGATTGCAATAAAAACTACCATTAGATAATGATACATGTGTTCTTCCCTATCGTGAAGCACAAACACTTGTAGACCAAAATTAAACACTCTCAGTTGGATAAATTATTCCATCATCCATAAGAAATGTGTTTTAGAATAGAGACCATAATCCATGAGTTATCTGAACGGGTGAAAATGGGTAATGTGGATGGCAATGAAACATATTCCTTAAACAATTTAATTCGTAGATAGGCATATATATATATATATACTGATATATTATATATATATATATATATATATTATATAATTATATAATATTATATATATATATATTATATATATATATATATATATATATTATATATATACGATAGTAGATAGATAGATAGATAGATATATATAGATATATATGCAAGTAGATGTGTTAACTTTTGTTTTTTAATACTAATGGATGGGTGAGATTGAATCTAGAGAGAAAATTCCATAGATATGCTTTGTCTGAGTGCTAAATCGATAGTTTGGGCATTGGGTAGTGTGAAGTGCTCGAATGAAAAATAATTTACAGGGAAATAAAGTTAAAATGGTTGGCGTCAGTGATAGGTGTTAACTTGAAGTGTTCCATTATCTATTATCGAGCATTTAGACCATGATGTTTCAATGATTAACACATCCATTCTCCAAAATTTAGATCATTGTGGAAGCTCCACTATCAAGACCCCGAGTTGATAGCACATCCCTTGGGTGAGTTGGCGCCCAATTGGGCACACATGAGTCGTAGAGGCAAGTCGTCGTTACAAGTGAGCCCAAGTGTGTGATGGTCGTGTGGACGTAGTGGTGGGCACAATGAGCAACCGCCCGACTCAGCTTTGGTTAAAGGCATGAGGATGGAGAGTGTGCCCAACTTGGTTTTGGTTAAAGGCAACACATTAGGAAAATTTTGGTTATTCACGACACAAAATTCAGTTAAACACGTCGGGTGGAACGCATGACCGGGGGTGCACACCTAGACAGCGTGCCCACACCCAGGCACAGGTCAAACGAGTAAGTGTGACAGGAGAAATGCCAGATAGAAAATGATTGGGTGGAGTTGCGACAACACTTAGTGGTAGAAAGGTGTGCGACAGGCTAACATGAGAAATGGCAGAAGGGGCATGTGAAGCATAGCGGGGAGGTCAACTTGGGTCAACCAATGCCCCAAGCAATGCATACATTTAAAATACCATTCGATAGGGAGCATATATATATGACACAATCGTGTGGGTGGAGAACCATCAAACAACCGCAGACACAACACTTGAGCCTTCTGACAGGTCGCATTGCAAGGGGTTGAGGATAGGAGTTAAATGTGCCACAGGTAATGGAGTTTGGGTGTGGCTATGCACCCACCCTATAGGCAGGTAGGGAGTAGCGAATAAGGAACAGGTGTAGATTGTGCGGGTGGGCAACACCGTGGGCAGGCAGATATGTGCTATAGGCAAGCAACTGACAGGGAAGTACGCATAGTTTGTTGAATGACATTCTAGTACGCATTGTGGGTTGAAATGTGTAAACTTGGGTAAAGTGTCGTACCCGAGAAGGGAGAACCTCCCCACTGTAAAATATTGTAAAATTATAGATTTTATAATGTAAGTTTAAGTATTGAATATTGTTGTTGGCCTCTTTGTTGGAATTGTGTATTGGATATGTTATTTTTATTCTGCACATAAATAATAATGAAATAAAACACTCATAATAATGTTAGAAGGCATAGTCCGGAAGATGGAAAAAATACTAAGTGTGGAACTCTAGACAATGTCACAGGGCGCCCCAAATGATGGGACCGACTCGGGGGTGTGACAAATGGTAGTAGAGTTACTAGAAAGGAATGCAACAAAGATCAGAGGTGTATGCAGGTTGGGGTTCTTGAGAAAAATAAGTGTTGACTGCAAAGTTTGGGGTTTCTTGACTTGGAGATTCATGGGAGAACCATCCAAGCTTTGGCAAACACAGGTGCCACTCACAATTTTTTGAAAACATTGTTAGCAAGGGAAGTTGGATTGTATCTTACTCCCAAGGAAGTAGAATTCAAGTTAGTAAAATCAAGGGCTAAAGTGTCAGGACTAGAAAGTGATGTGTTGGTTCGAATTTCATATTAATAGGGTTGTTTGGACCTCACTGTGATGGAGATGAATGAATTTGACATCATACTAGGGTAGGACTTTCTGACAGGAAACAATGAAATTGTTGTTCCGTTTTGTGATGAGATTATGTTGATATGAGACATACCGATGTGGACTTTGCCTACTCACCAACAACATAGGGAGGTGAAGGTGCAACATGTGTATGTACTAAGTATGAGTAGGGAAATGTAGAATTTCGATGTTGAGACATATGTGACAGTCATCAGGGAGGCTGATGATGATTATGGAGAGCAGACGCCTATTCCAGTCGAGATTTCTGATGTATTGGGAAAATATGCAGATTTGATGTCTAATGAGTTTCTGAAATTACTACCCCAGAGACGTGCAATGGACCATCACATTGAGCTATAGTTGGGGAAGAAACCACCAACAAAATCTCCTTATCGTTTGTCAAGGCCGTAGTTGGAGGAGTTGAAGCGATAGTTGAAGGATTTGGCTGATGCATGCTCCATACAACCTTCAAGGTCCCTGTATGGTGCTCCAGTGTTATTTCATAAGAAGAAGGACATGAATTAGTTACATATGTGCTATTATTATCTTGCACTGAATAAGAAAACGATCAAGAATAGATATCCTTTGCCACTTGTTGCGGATTGCTTTGATAAGCTTGTGAAAGCTAAAGCATTTTAAAAGCTTGATTTGAGGCATGTGTATTATTAGGTGCAGATAACAGAAGGCGATTAGAAGAAGACCACGATAGTGACAAGATATGGGAGTTTTGAGTTCTTTGTCATGCCATTCGGGTTATTCAATGCTATTGCTACGTTTTCCATATTGATGAATGATGTTCTACATCCATATTTAAATTCATTCGTAGTGGTATACTTGGATAACATCGTGGTATTCAGTGATAACATGGAGGATCATAAGAAGCACTTGGATTTGGTATTTGAGGCATTGAGGAAGAATCAGTTGTTCTTGAAAAAGTCAAAGTGTATGTTCGCTCAGACCAAGATTTCGTTCCTTGGACACATAGTGGGTCAAGGTCAATACGGATGGAGCCAAGAAGGGTGAAGATGTTAGGTCCCTATAATACTAGTGATTCCCCCATTACTATAATCATTGTATCCCTTATTGTTATTTTTGTGCCCCTATTGTCCCCATGTTGTTATTATTGTACCCCATAGAAGCCCACTATTGTTATTTTTGTGCCCTTATATTATTATTGTTGTGTTGTCTTGATTATATTGTGACCCCTTAGACTCTTATATATAGAAAGGAGGTTTTGTCATTTGTATAATCCAAGAGTTGTTCATTTGTGTAATGTAAAGGAGGTTTCCCCCTCAAAGAGGCTGATTTTGAAGTCGTTGATCTATCTTTTCTTCTATTTTGTGAGCTGGTTGCATAACATTTGGTATCAAAGCTTGGATTCTAGGGTCTCGTTGCTCTAAACAAGGAATCATGGAATTTTCACTATAACTTTCTTTCTACAACGTTTCAGAAGTTGAAATTAAAAACCATTTGAGATGATATCTCAATGCATCTCAGGTCTGAGTTTCCAATCTTGTATCGCTATATGTTAGGAGATATGATCCAAGGAAGTTAAGGTATTTGCGGGCTCTCGAATTATATCTCAAATAGGTGACCTAGGGAAAAGCGTCATAACTTTCTCTCTAAGCATCAGATTGAAATTTCGTAAAAAATTACAAAAAAATGACGAACTCTAATCTTCTTTGTATTGGTTTTAGGTCGGAAAGTTGAAACATTGACACATGGCACTTCATACAAGTTTTCTCTACTGAACTAGTATATAATCAGGTCATTGTGGAATATTTGGAATAACTCTTTCTTGGTGAATCCAATCTTGATCAGACTTGCATGGTTGGAACTAGGACGCAGAGGGATACCATAGGATGGAATTTCAGACCTAGGAGATCCGCAATTACAAAGATACAACAAATTCAATATAAATATCCAACAAAGCCAAAAAATGTGTGTAGTATTTTTAAAATTTTGGATAAGTTTGGTTTAAAAAATTAGTTTGAAGGAATTCAAAGGACATAGTGAAGCATAATTATTATTAATTGATGCCTTGAAGAAAGAAAAATGAAATACCTAGTAAGAAACCTGAAAGCTCTAGCATGACTCATGAAGAAGAGGAAGAAATGCAACATGATATATCAAAATTATGAGACCAATTGCAAAAAATTTCACTCTCACAAAAAGTAACAGAAGCTAAGATTGATGGTTTAAAGAAAGGTGATAGCCTCTAAATTAGACATAAAATAAGGCCCATGCCTCTGAATTAAACATAAATTAAGGCCCATCTGACTATCCTTCAACACATTAAACCTCTCTTTTTGTATTAGATAATGTATTTTTAACTTTAATATGTTCATTAGGAAGGTTTATGAATAATTGCATATTTGTGCCTAATCTTATTTATTTTTGTGGAATATTATGAGAATATTGGGAAGATTATGAAGATTTGGAGGAGGAGATAATTTAGAGACTTGCTCCCTGCTATAGGTGGATCAATATTAAATAATAAATCAACAATATTTTATGGAATTATGGCACAGATTGTGGAACTCCAATGATTGATAAAATCTAAGAATGTGTTCCCTGCCATTTAATGCAGATTCCTAGTATTGGGAACCGGATTTACTAATCAAGGGATTTTTGTGGGTAAAGCTTGCTCCTTTCATGGGGAATGATTCCTAATCATTTTGTATAAGTACCAAGTCGAATTTTCCTCTAGGGATAGATTTTGATTAGTCTTATTGTGGAGAGAACTGGTATTTTTGCAGCTCCATTGTATTTTCTTGCAGGGATGTAATTGTATTGATGAAAATAATGAAGATTGGTGTCATGATCAGCTTCTAAATCTTGTTCTCATCCATAGGTATTTGATTTTCCTTGTGCTTGTCCATCCTAGGAACCTCAAATCCATTTTGTGTCATTTTCTTTCCTTATTTTCATTTCTTATTTACATGCATCTCTTGTTTTTGTTTCTTTCTATTTCTACATTTAGTATTAATGATTTCTTGTTGTAGGATTGGGTTAAATGGTCGATGTAAGCTCTTTTGCAAGATCAAAAGCATCATTTCATCTTTTTAAAATATTTCTAAGGTCATAGTAATCATTGAGCTACTTGGATTAGTCTTTTTATTCCCAAATCTAGATTTCTCGAACTCGTTTCTAGCAAAGAACAGTAAATTTCTTCTATTTTTTAAAGCATGCTAACGAGCTTCAATTGAGTTGGTTCCACTTGCATTAGATCACAAAAAAAAAATATTTAATAAAAAAATTTACCCCATTGCATTTTCACTTGATTAGGTTAGGCATTTGATAGATTTACTAGCTCACTAGTTCTCGAATTTATGGATTTTAGACTAGTAATTTTTTGTTATTCAATAAATATTTCCCATGTATAGATGAATTTGTGGATAGATGCAGATAATAATATGTGTTGTTGTAGGAGCTTCTACATTGCATGGAGAACTCATCTTGCCTCATCCACCCATGTCACCAAAATACACTAAAATATCAATCTGAATTCTTGTTTTATAAGCAAAAATTGTCATTTCCATTGACAAAATCTACCCTTATTGAAGTCCTTGCTTGACTTCTGGGTAATTTCCACCACCTCCATGCCTTATTCTTCCATTATCCACCTTTCCCAAGCTCCATTCCACCTTCTAGACCACTTTATAAGCTTTCAGCCTGCTTTTTGTAATAAAACAAGGGATCCTGTAGACATCGTGTAGGAACTAGTACTTCCTATAGACATCTAGTAGGAAACCCTGTAGTGGCCTGTTTTGAGTCTGAATTGATAAAAATCATCACTAGAAGCCAGGATTAGGCCCCTACTTTCCCTCCAAACCATCTGAACCATCATACTCCTTTTCCTCCACACCTGTCTCCCCTGCCAAAGAACCAAGCAAGATTAGCATTTACATTTTTCAAGCAAAAAGATAAAAAGGAAAAAGTTATTTTATATTTATTCATCCACATAGCAGCTAGCACTATCTAGATCAGATTCCATGCTTAGTTAGTTTAAATCATCACATGTGATAAATAGAGTTAAGTTAGGTTTCTTTTACATTTAGTTCATAATCTTTATGCAATTAGAATATGTTTCTTTCCTTGTACTTTATTTCTTGCAATAGGTTAGGGTTTCCATTTCAATTCATTTTTTGCAATTAGTTTAGGGTTTGATTTCAGTACAAGCACTCCACTACATCATGACAGCAAACGAAGGACACATTGTATGCTGCACATATAGTGTCGATACCTCTTAAGTTTTTATGAACCCCGGGTTGATAATTAAAAGTCGGTAACCTTGGGAGTTGCAACATTTTTCCGGCAATACCGAGGACCATCAAAAGATGTGGAAGATAATATGAATGGAATGGAAGCTAATATGGATGGCATGGAAGCTAAGATAGAAAAAAAACTTGAAGACAACATGGAATATTTGAAGATAGATTTGACAAAGTTGCTATAAGAAATTCTTACTAATGGGGACAGGTTAGTAAAGGAAACTCATGATGAGAACAAAAGATATGCTAATCATGATTTCATAGACTCTAACATTGGATTGAAGACCCACCATGTTCCAAAGATCGATATGAGGAAGTTTGATGGCAAGGATCCCGTAACATGGATACTACAAATGGAGTAATATTTCATTCTCCATAATGTGCAAAACACACAAAAGGTACACATTGCAACTTTATATTTGGAACCCAATCAATTTGTATGGTATCGATGGATTTTCTCTCATAAACAAATTTTCACTTGGGCAATTTTTACGGAAGAAATGATAGCACATTATGAGGATGCAAAAAACAACACTTGTTTTAGCCAATTGATAAATCTCAAAAAAAAGGGTTCAATGATGGAGCACATTAAGGACTTCCAAAAATTGAATATAAGGGTAAAAGATATTCCATAGGAGCATAGTATTGATGTGTTCATAGGGACTTTAAACGATAACATCCAGCATGAGGTTCACAATTGGAAACCTAATTTATTGGAGAAGGCTTTTGGGTTGGCAAGAAAAATGGAAAGTAAAATTATGGAAACATGGAAGCCTACCACTCACAACTATAAAGATGGAAGTGTTGCTGCCCCTATCCTTCCACAACCTACACAGTTGACACCACAAAAATTGGAAGAAAAAAGACAAAAATGGCTTTGTTACAGTTGTGATAGCAAATACACTAAAGGTCGTAAGAGTGCTGAGAAGAAATTATTTTACATAGATTGTGAAGAGAAAGAAGAAAAGGAACAAGAAACATCAAAAGAAGAGGATATACCCTAGGAACAAACCCTAGAGAAAGAAGAAATGAATCCAACCATATCTTGTAATGCATTGGTCGAAATTACCACTCCTCAAGCTATCAATATATAAGGACATATCAAGAAGAAAAAGGTAATAGTGTTCATTGATTTAGGAAGTACACATGATTTTATTCATTGTAAGATAGCCAAGGAATTGAATTTCTTCCTATATCCAACACTAGAGTGTTAAGTGATGGTTGCAAGTGGAGGAACCAGAAATTGCTCTGGAAAGTGCCATAATATCAAGCTATCCATGGGAGAATATGTATTGAATAGCCCAATTCTTTACATTCCAATGGGTGGTGTTGATGTTGTAATAGGAGTCCAATGGCTACAATCTTTGGGTACGATAACTTTTAATTTTCAAGAACATTTCATAAAAAAAATTTGGAAGAAAATGAACTTGAATTAAGGGGTATCACAGAGAAACCAGGAAAGATAATCAGCTCTAACGAAATGAAAAAGCTTCTAAAGAAATAACAAAGAGGCGTAATTGCACAATTATGTTCGCTATAGGTTCCCACATCGAAAACATCTATTTCTACAGATCTACAAAAAGTATTGGACAATCTTTCCAAGGTATTTGATACTCCCAAAGGCCTCCCACCTATTCATGATCATGATCATGCTATTCATTTTATTCCAAGAAGTGTTCCTCCAAACATCAGACCTTACAGATATCCCTGTGCCCAAAAGAGTGAAATTGAACGTATGGTTGCAGAAATGCTAGAGGCTCATATAATTCAACCTAGTCAAAGTTCTTTCTCTGCTCCAGTAGTATTGGTGCACAAGAAGGATGGATCATGGCACATGTGTCTGGATTATAGGGAGCTCAACAAGCTCACTATTAAAGATAAATTTCTCATTCTTGTCATTGATGAATTATTGGATCAATTGCATGGATCAATTTACTTCTAAAAGCTTGATCTTCATTCAAAATATCATCAAATTATAATGAAGACTGAAGACATTCCGAAAATAGCATTTTAGAACTCATGAGGGTCATTATGAATTTTTTATCATGCCTTTTCGACTTACCAATGCACCTTCTACATTTCAAGGTTTGATGAATTTCATTTGGAAACCCTTAGAAAATTTGTGTTAGTATTTTTTGATGATATACTAATCTACAACAAGTCATGGAAGGATCATGTTCAACATGTTGACAAGGTGCTCAAACTATTGGAGGAGAAACAATTATATGCAAAAAGCTTCAAATGTTTCTTTGCAGTACAAGAGGTGGAATATCTGGGTCATATTGTATCTCATGAAGGTGTTAAGGTAGACCCTAGAAAAATTAAATCCATTAAGGAATCGAAAATCCCCACATCCATAAAGCATATGCGAGGATTTATCGAGTTGACAAGGTATTATCACTAGTTTGTTAAGAATTATGGGAGAATAGCAGCACCTCTAACAATATTATTGAAGGAAGATGCTTTTTCATGGACTCTAGAAGAAATGAAGGTCTTTGAACATCTTAAAGAGGAAATGTGCCAAGCACCGGCCTTAGCTACGCGGGGCTTCACAAAAACATTTATTGTGGAATGTGATGCCTCAGGAAATGGAATTGGTGTTGTTTTAATGCAATAAGAAAAACCCATTACTTTTGAAATTCATCCAATCAAAGGAAAGTATTTACACAAAGTTATTTATGAGAAGGAAATGTTGGAAATACTACATGCACTTAAGAAATAGCGACCCTACCTAATGGGAAGACATGTCAAGGTAAAAACAGATCATGATAGTCTTAAATACTTTTTAGAACAAAGATAATCTTCAGAAGAGCAACAAAAGTGGGTCACAAAGATGTTGGATTATGACTTTGAAATAATCTACAAAAAAGGTAAGAAAAATGTTGTGGCAGATTCATTCTCAAGAAATGATGAGGATATGGAAGCATTTCTTTGCGCCATTTCTATTATCCAACTAGATTGGATAAACGAAGCAAGGGATGAATGGCAGAATGACGAAGAAGTGTGGGCACTCATTCAAAATTTAAAACAAGATCACAATACATCTAATACATTTAGCTAGAAAAATATTTTGTTATGGTACAAAGGTTGCTTATACATATGTAAGAATTCCCAACTCAAACAAAAGATTCTTGTGGAATTGCACACCCATCCCTTAGCAGGGCACTTAGAATTTTTGAAAACTTACCCTAGGGGTAAGAAGGAATTTTTTTTTGATGACCTTAAATCAGATATTCAAAAGTTTGTGGCATAATGTTTAGTTTGCCAACAAAATAAAGTTGAAACAATTAAGACCCCAGGTCTATTACAACCTTTATCCATTCCAAGCCAATGTTGGGAGGAAGTTTCAATGGATTTTATCATAGGTTTACCCAAATCCAAAGGAAAGAGTGTCATCATGGTGGTAGTTGACAGAGTTACCAAATATGCACACTTTTGTGCATTATCTCATCCACTTAAAGCCATATCATTTTCTACTACATTTATGGAAACAATTCAAAAGCTATATGGAAACCCAAAGATTATTGTAAGCGACGAAGATCCCATTTTCACTGCAAATTTTTGGACAAAATTATTTTCTTGTCTTGGTACTCATTTAGCTCATAGCTCATCTTATCATGCTCAATCTGATGGGAAAACTATGATAGTAAACAAATGTTTGGAAGGATATCTTCATTGCTTTGTATCTGATAAATAGACGCAATGGGTCAAATGGTTGCTTCTGGCTAAATGGTGGTATAACACTTCCTTCCTCACTTCAGCAAAAGTGACCCCATTTATGGCACTCTATGGATATCATCCACCATCCATCACATCATATTTATGATAAAATTATAAGGTTCAAGCAATGGAAGATCACATCGAGCATCAACAACAAGTTCTCCAACTCTTAAAGGATAACCTTACTTTGATGCAGAATAGAATGAAACAACAGTAAGATCAACATCACAGCAAAAGAAGTTTTGATGTAGGTGACTGGGTATTTCTACGACTACAACCATATAAACAAATGTCCCTCAAGCAAGCTAAGAAGGATAATAAATTATCACCAAAGTACTCTGTGTTCCAAAAGATGGTACTATGGCATACAAATTGGAGCTTCCTGTAGCTTCCTGAGTGCACCCAGTTTTCCATGTTTCATGCTTAAAGAAGGTTATAGGTGACAAGCTCCCAATTCAAACAATATTTCCAAAACTTGATGAGGAGGAAAAAATCATATTGGAACCTGAAGCAGTCACAAAAACAAGAACTAAATAGCTTTGAAATCGATCAATTTCAGAGTATCTCATTAAGTGGAAGAACTTACCCATTGAATATTCCACATGGGAGGATGAAAATTTTATACAGAAGCATCCAAAACTACCCAAGCATTGAGGACAACACTTTTTTGAAGGAGAGGGGCATGTTAGGTCCCTATAATACTAGTGATTCCCCTATTACTATAATCATTTTAGCCCTTATTGTTATTGTTGTTCCCTTATTGTCCCCATTTTGTTATTATTGTGCCCCATAGAAGCAACACTATTGTTGTTTTTGTGCCCTTTTATTATTATTGTTATGTCGACTTGATTATATTGTGACCCCTTAGACTCCTATATATAGAAAGGAGGTTCTGTCATTTGTATCAACTGGGAATTGTTCAATTGGGTAATGTAAAGGAGGTTACCCCCTCAAAGAGGCTAATTTTGAAGTCGTTGATCTATCTTTTCTTCTATTTTGTGGGCTGGTTGCATAATAGAAGAATTTTGAGAATTGGGTCGAAATGAAGAATTTCCGTGATATGATTGTCTTCTTGGGGATGAGGAACTACTAGTGGAATTTTGTAGAGTGTTATTCCAACATGACTGCGCCACTAAGAGACCTTTTGAAAAAGGATAAGCGATGGAATTAGATGGAGAGATGTCGTGTTATATTTGAATATTTGAAGAGGAGGATGGTTACAACACCGATACTAAAGCTACCTGACATTGATTTTGCGATTGGGGGAGTTCTCATGCAGGATGGATATCTGGTGGCATATTAGAGTCAGAAGTTGTAGGGTAAAGAGTGATGGTATCCGGTTCATGAGAAGGAGATGACTGCAATCATCCACTATTTACAGGTTTGGAGACATTACTTGATTGGGAAGCCACTCGTTGTCAATACTAACAATGTTGCATTGATTTATTTTTCATCCCAATCAAAGTTGTGAGCGAAGTAGGCTTGTTGTCAGGATTTCTTGGCAGAGTTTCACATGGCTATTGAGTACAGGACGGGTAGACACAATCCAAATGTAGATGCCCTTAGTAGGAAGGGTAAGTTAGCCTCACTTGAGGAGGGATAGGATTGTGCTAAATGAAGTAGGATTCATGTTCATATGACCAATGAGATGCAGAGTAGACTATGTCCTAGTGTGGAGACAAATACTTAGGTGAAAGAGCATTTCTGAAGCAGGTGAAGGAGGGGACGACTAGAACGTTTTTCCTACAAGTTGGACTCTTGTTCTATGGGAATTAGCTCTACATTCTGAAGTCATCTGGACTTAAGAGGCACATCTTGAAGGATTTCCATGATTCTCTATGGGCTAGCCGCCTAGGGTAGCGTCGTTCCTTGGCATTATTGGAGAGAGGGTACTTTTGGGAGAATATGAGGGAATATGTGGAGGAGTATGTGCATATGTGCATCATTTGTCAGCAGGACAAATTTGATAACCAGAGACAGGGAGGATTGTTGCAGCCTTTGTTGATTCCAAATAGACCTTGGATAAGTGTTTTGATGGACTTCATCACTCATTTACTGTAAGTGCAAGAGTATAACGGGATTATTATCATTGTGCATCATTTTTCCAAGTATGTCGTCTTCATTCCAACCAAGATACCTTGTGGGGACAATAAGATTATTGAGTTATTCTTCAAGTACGTATTGTAGTATTGGGGAATTCCATTGAGTATCATGTCTGACTGAGATCCACGTTTTACAAGCAGATTTTGGACCACTTTGTTCAAGTTGGTTGGGACAAATTTGCTGCAGAGTTCGAGTTACCATCCTCATATAGATGGGTAGACTTAATGGATCAATGCACTCCTAAAGGACTACTTGAGACATTATGTGAGGAACGATCATAAAAATTGGCCTGAACTCTTGGATGTGGCTTAGTTTAGCTACAACTTGTAGAAAAGTTCCATAACCGACTATAGTCCTTTTGAGCTAGTTAATGGACAAATTCTAGTTGCTCCACACACTGTGTTACTGAGAGGATTCTTGAGGAGTTTGCATGTGAAGAGATTCATGACAACATGGGAGGAGTCTTTGGAGTTAGCACAAGTGCACCCGCATGATGAAGCAGGGAGAATGAAGAAATAGGCAGATAAGGATAGGAGGGATGCACACTTTGATGTTGGAGACATGGTTTTTCCGAGGATTACAAAAGATTAGTTTTAGTCATCGAAAGGGACTGCGATATATTTGACAATGAAGTATGAAGGACAATTCTGAGTGAAGAAGCGAGTTGGTGAATTTGCTTATGAGTTGGAGCGATTAAACCACATGTGTTCGAAACATTTTGTGTTCTATATGGGCCAACTCAAGAGATGTAGACTTGATGCACATCATCTTGATAGGACAACACCACCAGGGGCACCAACCATGATTGTGAACCAAAAAACCTTATTTTTGTACAAGATCCTAAATACCAGAACTACAAGAGTTGGGAGTGAAGCACGGAAGGAGTTCATCGTTAAGTGGAATGACGCACCGGAGGAGAGTGATTGGGAAATAGAGAATTCATTGTGGATATGGAAGAAGGAGATTGTAGAGTTTAATGAGGAGTTGGCACAGTCGATTGGATGACAATGACTCGTATTGGAACTCTTGTTCTATGGGAATTGACTCTACATTCTGAAGTCATCTGGACTTAGGAGGCACATCTTGAAGGAGTGCCATGATTCTCCATGGGCTAGCCACCTAGGGCAACGTCGTTCCTTGCCATTATTGGAGAGAGGGTACTTTTGGGAGAATATGAGGGAATATGTGGAGGAGTATGTGCATATGTGCATCATTTTTCAGCAAGACAAATCAGATAACCAGAGACAAGGAGGATTGTCGCAGCCTTTGCTGATTCCAAAGAGACCTTGGATGAGTGTTTTGATGGACTTCATCACTCAGTTACTGTAGGTGCAGGAGTATAATGAGATTACTATCATTGTGCATCATTTTTCCAAGTATGTCGTCTTCATTCCAACGAAGATACCTTGTGGGGACGAGAAGATTGTTGAAATGCTAATTCCAACTGCAGCAAAACCGCCAGACTTCCCCACACTGCTTTTCAACAAACGCTGGTAATTTTCAAAGGGCAGTGATCACAATCAACGATGGACACGTGTCTGAGTAGTCCTTGGCAAAACTACCATTCCCCGGTGCATCAAGTCTAGCTAAAAGGGTTGTGCGATATTGACTGACAGCCGTCTGTTTAAAGAGGGGCAGATCAACGGTTACAGTAGCGGCAACATTTTTTTTATTTTCTGCAATGTACATTGAAGTACGCTGATTGAAAAGCCGTATCCAGTTCACAGATTGTACCTTCGTTCCGGAAATTAATTAATTCACATGAAGTAATTAATGAAATTTACCACGGTTATTGACTTTAGGTGAAGTCTTTAATTTTATTTTTTTCACGTTTTTTTTTTGTTTACGGCATAAGAGAAACAAAAAGTTAGGGTCCTGTTCTTTTAGTTTTTTGTTGTCGAATATGCAATGTAATGCACAGTAGTGCGAAAAAGAAGAAACAGAGCAGTGTTAATTTTTCCAGTGAAGACGTATTTGTTGGCATTATGATGCATATATTGTACTTGATGGCAACCCTCTTGCAGTAGAACATCTCACTTATATATATCTAGATGAATCTACAGAAGAGAGATCAAATGTGACAAAATTCATGGGATGCAGGGCAGCTCAAAGCATTCAGTTCAGATGTAATGTACAGTATGGCAACTTATTATGATGATAGTTCACAGTATAGCAACCCTCTAACAGTATGGCAACTTACTAAGAAGGCAGATCATAGTTCAGGCTCTTAGAATGGAAGAAAATGAGGCCCGCAGTTTCCTTTTGACAGAGTTGCGGACATACGCAGGTGCACCATTCAAAAGGTGCGGACATATCCGCAGGCGTACCGAACAAACAGTGCGGACTTTCAGTAGCTCGCACGTTCATGCGAGAAAAACGCACGTGTGGGAAATCTTATGGTTTGGTCCATGGTATTTAGTCTGATAGTTTTTGATCCTATGGTTTTGGTCCGTGGTTTTGCATCTAAAGTATGATCCCTGGTATTGGGTCCCTTGTATTGGATTTCTATGGTTTTGGTCCATGGTTTGAGTAAGGCCTTGTATATAAAAAGTTAAGGAGATCATTTGGCTGGATATGAATGGGTTGAATATCTTAAGAAGAAATAGATCTGAAATTTTGGTTAGTTGGTGAATGATAGCCTGATCTAAATCATGGAGAAACCTGAGCATTACAAGACGAATCTACTGATTGGTTGAGATCTTCTTGGCGCATGATCAGATCTGTAAATATGATAGTCTGGGGTGTAGTTGAAGACTGATAAATTATCTATACCCGGAGGTCCGCAGTCCAGACATGACGTAGGTGCGGAGGTGCGCAGGCGATTCTCAGCATCAGGTGCAGAGGTGCACAGGCAATTCGCAGCATCAGGTGCGGAGGTGCGCAGGCGATTCGCATCATCAAGTGCAGAGGTACGCAGGTGATTCGCAGCATAAATGTGGAGGTGCGCAGGAAAGACACAGCAGTAGGTGAGGAGGTACACAGGAAAGACACAGGCGTAGGTGCAGAGGTATGCAGGAAAGACACAGGCATAGGTGCGGAGGTGCGCAGGCAAGCCGGAGGCACAGGTGCAGTGATCCGCAGGTCAGACATGGAGAAAGTGCAGATACCCGCAGGCTTCCTATTGGTGAAGTTGCAGACTTCTCAAAAAATATGTTTTAGCTTATTTTTTCTATTATTGTTGTGTTCAGGATTCTGAATTAATGTCTGGTTACTGGTACTATGTTCTGATAACAGCATTCTGAGAAGTGATTGATTGATTGATTATGTTTATTTTCAGTATTGATGGATGAGATCTATAATGGATCAGGTTCATAATGACTTATCTTAAGTGAACTGATGGACTAGATCTGGTTGCTAACACACATATTATCCTTATAATGATCTGGTGATTGGGTGATTTAGAAGATTGATTGATTACATGCTTTAATGATATTGATGGGTCCAGTATGAAAATTGGATGAAACATGGCTTTCAGATTATGTGCTATGCTTCAGGAGTATCTAGTCTAAAAATGTATGAAATGTGGTACCTGGAGGAGAGAAGATTGTAGGCTGGCGCCTACGTACTAGTATCTTAGCTAGTACAAAAGCTAAGGGGGTGGTAGCTCCCTTCCAGTAGCAGTTGGAAAACTTTGGAGCATGTCAGCAGGTAGCAGCCTGCGTACTAGTAAACGAATCGGCTAGTACAAGAACTATGGGGGTTGTAGCTCCCTTCAAGAGAAGCTGAAGAATGAGAGAAGGTTGTAGCCTTCTGTAGGTAGAAGCCTATGTACTAGTATAAGACTACACCAATACAAAAATATTGTAAAAGAAGTTTCTTATTAAAAGGAAGATTGGGACAACTTGCAACAGGTAGTTTTCACCCACATTGGGTTTCCACCTTACATCATGGTGTTCATGTGTGCTTATTGTGTGTGATGATCTATTATATTTTACTGCTCCTGTTTACTATTCTTATAATGTTCCGATGCACACATTAAGGATCAACTAACTGAATCATAAGTTTACTGGTTGCCTTAACTGAAGTAGAGTATATGAATCTTAATATGGAAATGAAAAAGTCATATTGATGTGATAATACTGATTCACCCCCCCACTCTCAATATTATTTCCAACAGTATTTGAAATATATGCAGCAGCACTGACCTCTTAGCTCTGCTTGAGGATAACTCGTTCTGAAGTTTAATCTCAGAGAAGGAATCATCAATTGTGTTCAAGGCTATGCCCATTGAGTTTGGATTCATGGGATGTATTGTAATACACAGCAGCGTGAATGTAAAAGAGAAGTAAAGAAAATTTTTACACACAGAAGTGTTAATTCTTTTTGAGAGACAGAGTAAATTTTTTTTACTGCCTCTGAAGCAGTTTTGTTGGTGAAATCCCTCTGTGAGAAGAAGATGTTTTTTTTTGTAACAGTCAGTCTCATTAATGAATAGAAATCTTTTGTGTGTGTAAAACTCTGTCCTATGGAAACAAATTTTTGTTCCTCTGTGTTAAAACAGAGCATTACTCTCTGTTCAGTTATTTTTGTTTGGAATTATCAGAAATTCCCAACATGGTATCGGAGCTTGTCCAGGCTCTTTGAAGGTGTCAAAGAAGCTGAAGGAAGGATTTCTTGCTGTAGCAGCTTCTCCAGCAAAGTGAAGACTTAGTTAAGAAAGAATCCAAGGTATTTCTCAAGTCAGTTTTTGTGTTACTGTTGAAGACAGTCAGCTATTTTAAATACACAATCAAGTATTTTGAAGCATAGTTAAGAGTGCAAGAATGGTTGGAGCCAGCACTAGCATGGGTATCTGTAATACCCATCTCCCACAATTTAATGGGAAAAGCTATGACTATTGGGCAATAACTATGAAAGATTTGCTTGCTTCCCAAGACTTATGGGAATTTGTTGAGGATGGTTTTGAAGAACCAACAGATGAAAATGAGTTTAATAATTTAACGCAGGTAGAGAAAGATCTATTGAAGAGCAATAAGAAGAAGGATTCTAAAGCCCTCTACTTTCTATATCAAGCAGTGCACGAGAGTGTGTTTCCAAGGATAGCAGTAGCCAAGAGATCCAAAGAAGCATGGAAAACTCTCAAGATAGCCTATCAAGGCATGGAGAAAGTGAAGACAGCAAAACTACAGTTGCTGAGGAGAGATTTTGAGACTCTCTACATGAAGGAGTCAGATAATATTGACTCATTCTTCACACATGTGATTAGTCTGGTCACACAGATAAGGTCTCATGGAGAGATTCTTGAAGAAAGGAGGATTGTGGAGAAACTATTGAGGATCCTACCCTCAAGGTTTGATGTGATTGTCACCACCATAGAAGAGAAAAAGGATCTCACAAACTTGTCAGTTGATGAACTACATGTATCACTGATAACACATGAGCAGAGATTGAATAGAAATGAAAACTCATCTCTAGAACATGCCTTTAAGACCCAGATGTTCTTTGGAAGAGGAAGAGGTCAAGGCAGAGGAAACAAGAGAGGAAGAGGCAGAAGCCAAAACAGAGGTGGAAGAAACAGTCCAGCAAATGATCAAGGAAGAGGCAGCAATCCAAATCAGAACCAAGGCCAAGGCAGCAGCCAACAAAGTGGACAACATCATGCTCAAGGATGAAGGTATGATAAATCCAATGTACAATGTCACTATTGTAAAAAATATGGGCATTATGCAAATGAATGTAGGAAGAAGCAGCATGATATGAATAATAGAACTAGTGCAAATTTCACTAGAGAAAATATCAGCCAAGGTAATTTGTTTTTAGCCTATAATATGACTGAAGAAAAGAGTGAAGATGTATGGTTTCTAGACTCCGGCTGCAGTAACCATATGACAGGAAACATAGCCCTATTTTCCATGTTAGATCAGAGTGTGAAGTCACAAGTCACACTAGGGACTGAAAATAAAGTTTCTGTTATGGGAAAAGGAGAAGTAAATGTCTTAACAAAGAAAGGTGAAAAGAAAACCATAGCAGATGTTTATTATGTTCTTGGAATGAAATGTAACCTCTTAAGTATTCGACAGCTTATTCAAAAGGGGTACAATGTTTTCTTTGTGAATGATGTATGCACCATCATGGATAAAATACCCAGTAAACAGTGTATTGTTGAAGTGAAGATGACAAGGAACAAGATGTTCCCTCTTAGAATGAAAGCAGATTTAAAAAATGGAGAATAAATAGCAGCAGTGACATAAGAGGCTTTCCAAAGCGAACCAAAAGATGAAAATTGGTTGTGGCACTTGAGATTTGGACATCTCGACTTTGGAGGTCTTAACTTGTTGAATAGAAAAGGAATGGTAAGAGGATTACCATTGATAGAGAAACCAGACAGCGTTTTTGAAGGTTGTATCTTGGGGAAACAACACAGAGAAAGTTTTCCATCTCGGAAAAGCATAAGGGCAAAAGCACCATTAGAGATTATCCACTCAGATTTATGTGGACCGATGCAAACTCCATCACTTGCAGGCAGCCACTATATACTAACATTTATTGATGATTTTACTAGAAAAACTTGGGTTTATTTTCTGAAGAACAAAAGTGAAGTGTTTGAAAGATTTTGCAATTTCAAAGCACTTGTAGAAAACCAAAGTGGGCTGCATATCAAAGTTCTAAGAACTGATAGAGGACGTGAGTATATCTCCAAAGAATTTCTACGTTTTTGTAGAGAAAATGGAATTCATAAGCAGTTTACCACTAGGTACACCCCACAGCAAAATGGAGTTGCCGAAAGGAAGAATAGGACAATCATGGATATGGCAAGGAGTATGTTAAAGGCAAAACATTTGCCAAATGATTATTGGCCTGAAATTGTACACTGTGCAGCGTACATTTTGAATAGATGCCCTACAAAAGCAGTCATGAACAGAGTGTTGGAAGAAGCATGGAGTGGGACAAAGCAAGGAGTCACCCACATGAAAGTTTTTGGATGTGTGGCTTATGCACACATTCCAGATCAACTAAGGAATAAGTTGGACAGTAAAGGGGAGAAATGTATTTTCATTGGATACAGTGAGGAATCCAAAGCTTACAGGTTGTATAACCCATCCACCAAGAAGCTTATTGTGAGTAGAGATGTTAAGTTCGTTGAGGAGGAAGCTTAGGATGGAAGCATAGAGAAAACAATGAATGTTAAAAACTCTTTGTCACATGATGAAGATGATGAGGAGATGGCTGAAAAACATCCCCAAACAGCAGCACCAACACAAGGATAGAAAGAGACACCCTTGAGGAGAAATGAAAGTGCTTTTCTAAGCACACCACAAGGAGGAAATCCAAGTGCTTCTTCAAGCACTTGTACACCAAATGAAAGAGGTAAGAAGTTCAGAAATTTAAGTGACATTTATGAACAAGAGGCAGCAAATGAAGGTATGAACTCTTTGTTTGCTTTATATTGTCATGTTGATGACCCTGTTCATTTCGAAGAAGCAATTAAGGATAAGAAATGGATAGAAGCTATGGATGAGGAGATCAATGCCATAGAAAGAAACAAGACATGGGATTTAGTTGAACTACCAAAAGGAAAAGAAGTCATTGGAGTTAAATGGGTCTACAAGACCAAGAGTAATGCTGAAGGCAAAATAGAAAGACACAAGGCAAGACTAGTTGTCAAAGGATATAAGCAGCAGTATGGGAGAGACTATGAGGAAACTTTTGCACCGGTTACTAGAATGGAAACAGTGAGAGCAGTGATGTCCATAGCAGCACAAAACAAGTGGAAAGTTTACCAAATGGGCGTGAAGTCAGCATTCCTAAATGGAGTGTTAATGGAAGAGGTTTACATTGAACAACCTCTAGGCTATGAAAAAAAAGGCCAAGAGCACAAAGTGTGCAGATTGAAGAAAGCTCTTTATGGGCTGAAGCAAGCACCAAGAGCGTGGTACAGTAGGATAGATTCCTATCTACTGGAAAATGGATTTGAAAAGTGTGAGGGAGAACCCACCCACCCTCTACATCAAAGAAAATGATGGTTAAATACTAATTGTTGTGTTATATGTTGATGATGTTATTTTCATAGGTAATGATGATTATCTTATTGAAAATTTCAAAACAGTCATGAAAGAAGAATTTGAAATGACTGACATGGTTTTGTTGAGATAATTCTTAGGAATAGAAGTAGAACAAAATGGAAATGGGATTTTTATCTCACAAGTGAAATATGTTAATGAAGTGTTGGAAAGATTTAATATGCAGGAGAGAAAAGTAGCAATCACTCCCACAGTGATGGGATTAAAACTCAGCAAAGAGGACAACAACAAGGATTTTGATCCTAGTTTGTACAAGAGCATAGTTGGCAGCCTCATGTATTTGACTGCAACTAGGCCAGATATAATGTATGCTGTTAGTTTAATTTCCAGATTCATGGAGAGGCCAAAAGAAGCACATTGGTAGGCAACAAAAAGGATTTTGAGGTATGTGAAAGGTACTAAGAGGTTTGGCATTTTATATACTACTTCAGAATGTTCAGATTTAATTGGATACACTAATAGTGATTGGGCTAGAAGTGTAGATGACTAGAAAAGCACATCTGGTTATATTTTTCACATGGTTTCAGGAGCCATTTCATGGGCTTCTAAAAAACAACCTATTGTAGCATTGTCTACAGCAGAGGCAGAATATGTGGCAGCTACAGCGGCAGCGTGTCAAGCAATTTGGATGAGAAGGATGTTAAGGAGTTTATGCCAAGAGCAAGAAAAAAGAACTGTGATTTTTTGTGACAATAGCTCAGCTATTGCATTATCCAAGAATGTTGTGTTTCAGAAGAGAACAAAACACATTGACACAAAGTTTCATTACATCAGGGAATTGGTAAACAATGGAGAAATTGTTTTAGAACACTGCAGAACTTAGGAGCAGGTTGCAAACATTCTGACCAAACCATTGGGGCAGAAAAGTTTTGAGTTTTTGAGGAAATGTCTGGGTATGACTAATAACCTAGCAGTTGAAATTAAAGGGGAGTGTTGAAATGCTAATTCCAACTGCAGCAAAACCGCCAGACTTCCCCGCACCGCTTTTCAACGAATGTTGGTAATTTTCAAATGGCAGCGATCACAATCAACGATGGACAGGTGTCTGAGCAATCCTTGCCAAAACTACCATTCCCCAACACGTAAAGTCCAGCATAAAGGGCCGTGCGATATTGACTGACAGTCGTCCATTTAAAGAGGGGCAGATCAACGGTTATGGTAGCGGCAACATTTTTTTTATTTTCTGCAATGCACATTGAAGTACGTTGATTGAAAAGTCGTATCCAGTTCGCAGATTGTACCTTCATTCCAGAAATTAATTAATCCATGTGAAGTAATTAATGAAATTTACCACGATTGTTGATTTTAGGTGAAGTCTTTAATTTTATTTTTTTCACGTTTTTTTTTGTTTACGACATAAGAGAAACAAAAAGTTAGGGTCCTGTTTTTTTAGTTTTTTGTAGTCGAATATGCAATGTAACGCACAGCAGTGCGAAAAGGAAGAAACAGAGCAGTGTTAATTTTTCCAATGAAGATGTATTTGAAATATATGCATCAGCGCTGACCTCTTAGCTCCGCCTGAGGATAACTCGTTCTAAAGTTTAATCTCAGAGAAGGAATCATCAATTGTGTTCAAGGCTATGCCCATTGACTTTGGATTCATGGGATGTATTGTAATATGCAACAGCGTGAATGTAAAAGAGAAGTAAAGAAAATTTTTACACACAGAAGTGTTAATTCTTTTTGAGAGACAGAGTAAATTTTTTTTACTGCCTCCGAAGCAGTTCTGTTGGTGAAATCACTCTGTGAGTGGAAGATGTTTTTTTTTTTAACAGTCAGTCTCATTAATGAATAGAAATCTTTTGTGTGTGTAAAACTCTGTCCTCTGGAAACAAATTTTTGTTCCTCTGTGTTAAAACAGAGGATTACTCTCTGTTCAGTTATTTTTGTTTGGAATTATCAGAAATTCCCAACAAAGATTATTGAGTTATTCTTCAAGTACGTAGTGTAGTATTGGGGAATTCCATTGAGTATCGTGTTTGATAGAGATCCACGTTTTACAAGCAGATTTTGGACCACTTTGTTCAAGTTGGTCAGGACAAAGTTGCTGCATAGTTCGAGTTACCATCCCCATATAGATGGGCAGACTTAATGGATCAATGCACTGCTAAAGGCTACTTGAGACATTATGTGAGCGACGATCAGAAAAATTGGTCTGAACTTTTGGATGTGGCTTAGTTTAGCTACAACTTGTAGAAAGGTTCCTTGACCAAATATAGTCCTTTTCAGTTGGTTAATGGACAAATGTTAGTTTCTCCGCACACCGTGTTACCGGGAGGATTCCTGAGGAGTTTGCATAGGAAGAGATTCATGACAGCATGAGAGGAGTCTTTGGAGTTAGCATGGGTGCACCTGCATGATGCAGTAGGGAGAATGAAGAAATGGGCAGATAAGGATAGGAGGGCCGCACACTTCGATGTTGGAGACATGGTTTTTCTGAGGATCACAAGAGATATTTTCAACCACCCAAAGGGACTGCGATATATTTGACAATGAAATATGAAGGACAATTCCGGGTGAAGAAGCAAGCTGGTGAATTTGCTTGTGAATTGGAAAAATTAAACCACATGCGTTGGAAATATTTTGTGTTCCATATGGGTCAGCTCAATAGATGTAGACTTGATGCACATCATCTTGAAAGGACAACACCACCAAGGGCACCAACCATGATTGTGGACAGAAAAACTTTAGTTTTGTACAACATCCTGAATCTCATAACTATAAGAGTTGGGAGTGAAGCACGGAGGGATTTCATCGTTCAATGGAAGGACGCACCTAAGGAGAGTGGTTGGGAAATAGAGGATTCATTGTGGAGATAGAAGGAGATTGCAGAGATTAATGAGGAGTTGGCATAGTCAATTGGACGACAATGACTCATGGTGCGGGAAGATGTCAGGACCCGGGTGCACATGAGTTGTAGAGGTGAACTGTGGTTATGGGTGTGCCCAAGTGTGTGATGGGCGTGTAGACATAGTGGAGAGAGTGACGGGCATCTGCCAGACTCGAGTTCTGTTAAAAAGGAATGTGCATGGAGAGCGCATCCAACTCGGTTTTGGTTAAACCTGACCGTTGGGAAAAGTTCGGTTATTGGTAACGTGGCATTCAGTTAAACTCGTTGGGTGGAATGCACGACTAGGGGTGCACACCCAGGGTAGTGCGTCATCACCCGAGTGCAAGTCGACTTAGCAAGTGCGACAGAACAACCGACGGGCCGAGACGTGCAGTGGATAGTGGACAAGTAGGTGCAGTTGCGATAACACTTAGTGGTGGCAAGTTGTGCAACGGGCCGACATGAGAAATGCCGAAAGGGGTGTGCGAAGCATAGCTGGCAAGTCGACTTGGTTGGGCCTATGCCCCAAAGAATGCATCCATTCAAAATACCATTCAGCAGGGAGCATA
>APFE030871771.1:99491-110966 GCA_000404065.3 Pinus taeda
AGAGAGAGAGAGAGAGAGAGAGAGAGAGAGAGAGAGAGAGATGACACGACCGTGTGGGCGGAGAACCATCGAACAACCGCAGACACAACACTTTAGTCTTCCAGTGGGTCGCAGTGCAAGGGGCCGAGGACAAGAGTTAAGTGTGCCATGGGTAAGGGAGTTCAAGTGCGGGTAGGCAGAACGCAACAAATAAGGAATGGGTGTACAACATGCATGTGGGTGGCACCATGTGCAGGGAGATATGTGCTACAGGTAAGTGAACGGAAAGGAAATACGTGTAGTTTGTTGAACAATAATCGAGTACGTGCAGTGGGTTGAACTGTGTAAATTCGGTTAGCGTGCCACGCCATAGGGGTGGCCTCCCCACTGTAAAATTACAGATTTTATAATGAAAGTCTAAATGTTGAATATTGTTGTTGGCTTTTCTATTGGCATTGTGTATTGGATATGTTATGTTTATTCTGCACATAAATAATAATGAAAAAAAACAAACATAATAATGTTACAATGTGTAGTCGAGAAGATGAAAAAAATTACCAAGTATGGAAGCATAGCCGGTGCTACATAGTGCCCTGAACGGTGGTACTGACTCGGGGGTTGACACGGACGCTTTCATTTACGACCGATCTTAGCAAGGCTTGCCTTTGGGACTACAAAAGCCCAACAGGGATGGATGGCTACTTTTCCTCTAAATCTCGGCGGGAGCAATGGCAGGCTTATTTATCTTATATCTCTGGCTCATCAATTTATGGTTATGGTAAGCTTTATTTCTTCCCTTCAATTATTAAATGCATTGTTACGGCCCCCCAACATGTGCATAGAAGAAAGGGACAGAAGCGCTCTAACATTTAGCGAAGAAGGAGATTTCATGTCGAATTCCAGATTATCATCATCAGTCCAATCCATTCTATTGAATTGATTTTTTAATTGAAAGCTTATTTAGTGATCCTATGGGGTTATGCAGCTCTCTTTGTTTTGTGATTGGGCTTCTGATGATTCGGAAAATGTTCATTCATTTGGAGCGACTCTCTCATTCGGCAAATGAAATCGCTTTACTCATCCAATTTTCACTACCAAGCTTTTCTGTTCCCTTGATTTATTACAAGCTAAGCTTCCAAAATTTGTGCCCCAACTTATACTTTTGAATATTAATTGTTTTCTATAGTTCGTACTATATACTGTCAATTCTTCGAACCACTCTTCATAAATCTAATGAAATTAGGCAGTGATATCAAGAATGGACGATTTGGTATACTGCAGGTTTGAGGTATTTCAATGGAAGTGCCATAAAGGTGTAATTATGTGAGACTAAGAACTTTGGTTGGATGAAAAATAGTGAGGTAATCCCTCATGATTGAGATCAAGTTTTGTAAAAGAAGTATATCCTGTTTGGCCAATTCTATTTTATAAAATGATATATTTTGCATGATACATTTCATACGCTAAAATTCCAATGCTAATTTGATTAAATGAAGAAAAATTATATGGTTGATTTTAACGTCATTTAGAATTAGAATCTAATAATGGAAAATTTATACGACACGATAATAATGTAGCAGCGATCATTGATCGAAAAGGAAATCCAAATGGAGCTCCAGTGTGTGATGACAATTGAAACAATTGAATTTGAAAAAAGAGGGAAGTTATTTAACATGATTGTTATAGAATGGTGTTCAATCCAGTGCAGATGTTCATAATTAAACTGTAGGAAACCGCTCTAAAAAAAACTCGTTGTATGAAACTGAAGCCCTAAAATTAGACCGATTGGGAATTTAATTGACATATGACTCGCCTTATGAAACTGAAGCCCTAAAATTAGACCGATTGGGAACTTACTTGACATATGACTGGTAGTTTCAGGTTGAGGATTGAAAACCTAAGAGGCACTGTAAAGGAATCCTAATAGTTCCAAAGGATCGAATTAGTCTTGAGGCAGTGACCAAATAATTACGCCGTAAGGTGTTTCTCTCTGAAATGAACTCCCCAAACTGCTGTCGTGTCAAAATATGTGCCATTTGATTTTGTTGTTAGATGATTGGGTAATCGTTAGCTGTTGATTTGAATTGAGCAATGCGAGGCGCGACGATCCATATGAAAAGAAAAGAAAAAAGAAAGAACCCTTCCCAATGCTTAATCATATATTCTGCTCTGACAGATAGATGTCATGTCATTTAAAGATTTCTAATCCCACAACGTCCCGACGCATGCGATTCCAGGGTTTCGAATTTTTATTTAGGTTGGGTATTTTGCACAAGGTTTTTGTATGTCTTTGTTTGAGCTGTTGTGAAGACATGGCTTCTTTTGCAATGGCCAGAGAAAATCCTCTCGCTCACGTGATAGCACCAGCAGCGACTTCGATTCACAGGAGCAGAGATTCTACGTAAAAGTAAACCGTGTCGGACGCTAGCGCTCTTCCTCTCCTTCTGCCTCCCCGTCCGACTCCGAGCAGGAGGAGGTGAGCACCTGCCCAGCACCGGAGAAGCTCGCAGCTCCGCCTTCGCTGAAGAAGAATCCAAACTCTTCGGACAGGTCTGCAGTTTGAAACTGGAGCACCCCGTCGGAGCCGAACCCTAATATCCCCACTACTTCAAAGGCCAAGAAGGGCGTAGCCGCAAAAAGAGCCAAAGATGATGACTTTGTCGAAGAGAAGCTCGAGCCGAAAAAGAAGAAGTCAGTGTCGAAGGTAAAGAAACACGCTAAAGATGATGAAGGGTAACCTGAGTAGAAGAAGAAATCGGTGTCCAAGAGAACGAAAGCCGTTGAGGGAGAGCAGCCCGAGCCAAAGAAAAAAGTTGATGAGGCTGCTGAAGGCCAGACCGAGCCAAGGAAGAAACTGGTGTCCAAAGGAAAGAAACCCAGTGAAAAAGAAGTCTCGGCTTTGAACCCGATTACTACTGGAGAAGACCAGATTACAGCTGGAAAAGACAGCCAAGACCAGATTACTGCTGGAAAAGACAACCAAGACTAGATTGCTACTGGAGAAGACCATACTTCTGTTGGAGACCTTGGGGTTAGAGCTCAAATGCTGGAGGAAACATGGCAAGAGCTTGAAATTCTCGAGACGCAGGCTAGAATGATGCGGTACGCATTGCTGCATGAGAAATGCACCTTACGTCTTGAATCGCTGAAGTCACCTAGAAGCAATTCTAGATCCTCCTAGTATTCGCATCTTTACTTCTTAAATTTTGGTAGTAATAGAATGCAATTATAATGATGTATATCATACAGTTTTTTGGTTTTACATATGAGAGCAGAAAGGCGGAATGTAAAATCCTCGTCTTCACATCGGTTACCTCCTATTACCTCAACTTTTGGTAGTTATAGTCACTATAATGATGTATAGCATATGGGTTGTAGGCATTTCATTTTCAAGGCACATAGAATCAACAAAGCATCATTTTAATTTTGGTGCATACGCTGGCCTTTCATTTTCAAGGCACATAGAATCAATAAAGCATCATTTTCATTTTGGTGCATACAATGCGTATGCTACCTTTTCCTTTTGTTGTTCACACATGTAATCCGTGGGCTTGTGCTATCGGATGGGCTATCAATTTGGCTTGCATATATACAACTCTAAGTCGCATATATTCAAGACCATCAAAATTTGACTGAATGGTAACTGAAGGATGTTCATCAAAAGATTCTGGTTTTGAGCTTTTAATTGTCTAAATGATTTTGATTCTGACCCTATTTTTTGTGTAGAACTGCTATACTATAAATCGTAGGTTTTTGAATTTTGGATTTGAAATTTCAAGTAGAAATGGTCTTATGACATCTTCGAAACTACTAATATGTAAGAAGAAATAGTCTATGACATCTTCGAAACTACTAATATGTAAGTATAGAATAAACAAATGATTCTGATTCTGACCCTGTCTTTTTGTGTGGGACTACTGTACTATAAATTGTAGTTTTTTTATTTTGGATTTGAAATTTCAAGTAGAAATGGTCTATGATATCTTCGAAACTACTAATATGTAAGTATAGAATAAACAATTGATTTTGACATCGTGACAGTTTTACATTTATATAGTATTTCTTCGACCAGAGGTTGGTACAAAATTTCAAGAAGAATGTCTAAACACTAGTTGTTATTTCTTTTTTCCTCTTTTCAAATCTTTGTATTTTGCTGTCCTTTTTGGTGAATGTTGAGTATAACATATTTTGTTAGTTCAAAGTAATATATTTTGAATTTACATTCTAGATTATAATAGGAGAAATTTTATTGCTTGGTAGGGTTGAAATTTAAAAGACAAGTTTTATTGCTTAGTAGTGTCGAAATTTAAAAGACTTCGATAATAACATATTTTGTTTGTTCAAAATAATATATTTTGGATTTATATTTTCTAGATTATAATATGAGAAATCGTATTGCTTAGTATGGTTGAAATTTAAAAGTCTGAAAGCACAAACACATATTAAGAAATAATCTGTATAACATTATATTTGTGATTTCTGATTGGTCCAAGGTAGTTTTATATTAAGATGAGTCCAAATTGTAGGTTTCCAATTTAGGAATTGAAATTTAGATTAGAAAATGGTTTAGGAATTGAAATTTAGATTAGAAAATGGTCCATGGCATCATATTTGTATCATGACAATTTTGCAACTATACAGTAATTTTGGTACCAGGGGAAACAAACAAATTCAAGATGTATGTAAAAACAATTATTGTCAAGTATTTGTCTCTCTTTTCAAGTCTTACATGTTTCACACCCTTCTTGGTGATGAAGAGCATTCAAGTCTTTGATGTTTCACACCCTTCTTGGTGATGAAGAGTATTCAAGTCTTGGTGAAGAACATTCAAGTCTTTGATGTTGCACACCCATCTTGGTGATGAAGAGCAAGAAGACTATTTGTTTCAAGTAATATATTTTGGATTTGTAATCTAGATGATAGTGTGAGAAATCTTGTTGTGTGCAGTGGTTGAAATTTAACAGATAGAAACATAATTTAAAGGTAGATAGAAAACTCAAGCACACAATAAGAAATGAGGGAAAACAAGTAAACAAATAAGTTATATTGATCTGCAGAATATTACATTTGTGATTGACTTCTCATATCATCAACAAGTAAACAAATAAGCGATATTGATCTGCAGAATATTACATTTATGATTGACTTATCATATCATCAACAAGTAAACAAATAAGCGATATTGATCTGCAGAATATTACATTTGTGATTGATTTATCATATCATCTCTTGATACATGACAGAGACAGACTATGATTATGATGGTCTGAAATCCTTTTACCTTACCCAGAAAAATCCTTTTACCTTACCCAGTCGCACAATACTAACTATTTATTGTTACTAATATTAACATATAGATTTGTTGAATTTGGATATCTATTTCACCTTTTCCATTCTCTTATTAGATGGTTTTCTCAACTGAACCACTATTTACTATATGGATTGGATTTATTTTCCTGAGCTAGTTGACTGGGATGTCTTCCCTTTTGAGAATCACAGGTCAATTCTTCATGTAGTCACTCAGTTGTAACTCTACTTTCAAGTCACCTTTCCAGCAAGGTGATTCCGAGGCTGAGCTGAATGTGGGGTCCCAGTATACAAGTCTATTTTCACTCAGACTTCAAGCACCCAAAAACAATGCCTCGGTGACGATCACAAAGCTATGGGGTCCCTCGGAGATTCTGTCTGTGAATGGCGCTGGAACCGCCAAGGTGGGAAAGAAGCAATCCAGAGCCTCCAGGAGAGTGCCAATGATGTTTTTCAACACCGATTCTCTAAATTCCAGGGCCATGGTGCAGCTGCCAACCTTATTTAATTTCTGCCTCCATCATGCTTTATTTCTGTGTTTTCAACCTTTCTTCTATTCGCTTTCTAGTGATTAAACTGGTTACTTTTCAATAAATGTACATGAATATGGAAACATGAGTAGATTTCCATTTGTTGCTTGGTTCCACAAATGGGCTTCATTAATTCCATTCCCCATCCACGAGGATTTGGTTTCTGTTTAATGTGATCTCCTCTATGGAAGCGTACATTACTGCATCTTCTTTGAAATAAATACAATTCTGAATTGTTCTTCGATTTCATCTCGGGTATTCGTCTCAGTTTGACCCTATTATAGGGTTTTAAAGTTTTATGCGATGGTATGCTTGACTATATGTCTGATATTATAAGTAAGTTATATAACCCTCTAACATCAAAAATATAAATATGATTGGTAGAGAAAGTTGTAAAAAGGCATTCGTCCTTTCAAAGTAACTTATATAACCCTCTAACTTCAGAAATATAAATATTATTGGTAGAGAAATTTGTAAAGAGGCATTCGTCCTTTCAAAACAAGCAAATTTGAATATTTTAGTTTGTTGTTCTCTCTGGTAAGTGTAGTGGTATGGTGGCATTTTGATGTTTGACTTTGGACAGTAAAAAATTATACTAATCTTAAAAAGCCTTCCGAAAGAAACCTTCATTTAAGGAGTCATTTTTCTTGTTCTTTTAACGACTATATTGAAGAGGGAGATCTAGGAATCTTATCTCAGACTATCTTTATTTTGGGGCAGGACAATGAATTTAAACAACAAAGAAGTTTCTCTGCAAAATAATTTTAGGGCTGCCAAGTGTGCTGTTACACAAATTCAATATTTGCATGATTCATGAGCGTATAGGATTTGAGAGCCCTATAAATGATGTTTATATAATACCAAGGATTACACTTGTAGTGAGCTGAAAGACACTCAAATAAGCAATCAGAGCCGTAACTAGCTTGTTCGAGTCCTTTTTGTTTGTTTTTAAACTCGTGTGAACTTTCTCTCTCTCATATTATATATATATATATATATATATATAATATATATATATATATATATATATAATATATATATATATATATATATATATATATATATATATATATATATATATATATATATATAATATATAAGTAGATATATATTATATTTAAAATAAGTAGATATATATTATATTAATTCGGTAGTGATCAAATTTTTTACTTTCTTCCTCACTTAGATTTAATTTTTAATTTTTATATCTAATATGGTGAACTTATAAAACATGTAAAGATATTTAAAAAAATTATGTTGGAGATATATTCAATATTAAATTTTTAATGGTGGTAAAAAAACTCCTAATTTTATAGCCTAGTCTAGGTAATCCTTCAACGGTTAAGAATGGAGCAAGCATCATTCTTAAAGAGATGGTTTAATCCTTCAACGGTTAAGAATAGAGCAAGCACCATTCCTAAAGAGATGGTTTAAACTTCTCACATTTTCTTCAAAGTAAAATCATGCTTTTTTTTTTACATGACCACCTCCTTTATAGATTGTCTCGGTTAAGGAGCTTGTTTCTCACATGACCACCTCGTGTGTAGATTGTCTCGGTTAAGGAGCTTGTTTTTCAGTATCAACCATGTCAGATCTTTTGGCTTCATTGGAGACTTGAGTTTCTACCATTTCCAATTTTCATTGACTTTGGCTTCATTGGAGACTTGAGTTTCTACGATCTCCAATTTTCATAGACTTTTGCAAATTGCTAGATGGGTATTTTGTAACCAAGGTCATGTTTATGCCTACATAAAAATTCAAATTTCTCCATGACACTGGAATAGAGAAATCATTACGGATACTCTTAGACGTTTCATCATAGTAAGGAACAAATACAATATTTTTCAATTTGGAAATGGCCCATTTGGGGTTGGGCTTAAAAAATAAAAGCAAATTGATTGACAAGTCCAACAATAAATAACAAAGGACTTGAGGTTTTAAAGTAGGTCACTAAAGACACAGCTTAGGGCCTCGCATATAGAATAATGGATAGTTTTCACTTTTGAAATAGAAACAAATTGAAATGCAAAATGGCCTCATGTATACTTGATAACTAACGTGGCAAGAGTTTAAGTTAGATTTCATGCCTTTGACAAATTATAGTAGTTTAAAAGAAATTTGAGAAACTAAAACATTTCATTTTATAGTACAAACTTGGACCTCACCATCAAACCATAAAGAGGTTGGACACCACCAAGGAAAGAAAGGACCCCATGGTGGTTCCTTCAATTTGTTCATAGCATACTCCTTTGAAAGAGAGAAAAGTGAAGGAAATACAAATGATTGATGAGGTTAAGGGTTTCTTGATCCACAAGATAAAATATAACGCTAAGGGCCTTAAGGGCAAGAATTTTGGTAAATAAAGATACCACATCAAAACTAACCATTACATCATTATCATTGAGATGAAAAGGTTTGTTTTTAGATGAAATTAGTAGAATCTTTAATAAAGGGATGGGTCAACCAACAAAGGTTTGGAGCTTCTTGGTAAGGAACTTAGTAAGAGCATGGGTGGGGGTTACAATAGTACTCACTGTGGGCCAGAGGGATATCTTTATTGTGTAATCTAGGTTGCCTAGATATTATAGGGATCTAGGGATTGTGGGTGACAAGATGCTTTTGGAAAGAATGGTTAATGGAGAAGAATTTAATGGTTTTTGTAATTGTGAAGGTGATAAAGGTAATGTGGCTTTGGAGAGGGTTTTATAAGGTGATGGTGAAAAGAGGATTAAGAAGTTTAGATTCATGGGCTATTGTGTCCATGACAATGGAGGAATTGCCTTTATCTGCTTGCCTTTTTTCTCTTTCAAAGGAGGTTGCTATGAACAAACTGAAGAAACTTTCATGGGCTCCTATCCATCTCTAGTGGTGGTTAACCTCTTAAATATGGAACAATATGAAAAGGCCACCTTGAATTCCTCTCCCCTTAAACCCAAATTTTGTATTCCTTTTGTGGACGACGCCTTTCTAATTTGGCCTCATGGCCACCTTGCTTTGGACTCTTTCCTTACCCATCTTAATAACTATCCTCACATCCATTTACCATGGAAATCCAAGAGAAGAATAATTCCCTTTCCCTCCTCGATGTCCTTTTTTCCCTTACACATCACATTTACAGAAAGAAGACTCATACATAGATCTACCTTCTTGACTAATCCCAACATCACTATGAGTAGAAAGTTGTTGCCCTCAAAACACTAGTTACTCAGGCATCTCATATCTCCACGCCCTAATTCCTTGATTAATAGAAAACTGTAGGTTTTAACCCTGTATAGAAATTACCTACAAACGAATTCTTAAAAAAAGGAAGAAAATATTCAAATTTCTTTGAAAGATCTTTCATACCATCCATCTCTACATACATTTGAATATAGTTTATTATTAATTATCATGCAATTTAGTTTGTTAGCAAATATAGCGTTAAAATTATATTTTAAATATGGAATTATAATTTAATATCTCTTCACCTTAGTTGTTGTTAAACTTCAACCTCTCTTTGGTTGCCAACATCCTTATTAGTTCCCAAAGGATCATTTTCTTCTCATTTGTCACACTATGTGGCATGACCATATATATTAATGAGTTTGATAATGCACAGTATACCCTATATATTTACCTCATATGCATATCATGTAACATTATCCATATCATTTGGCCCCCAAGAAGAAAGAGTGATTCAATTTTTCTAGGTGCTAAAAATCTCAACAAATAATCAAGTTGAATTTCTTGTGCTTTGGAGGGTTTTGAAAATGGTTTCGTCTAGAAGTCTTCACCAATTATCACTTTTTGGAGACTCTATGATAGTCATCCAACAAGTGATTAAACTTCAAGTAAATAATGAGTAGTTACTCCGTACAGATCTACATCGAATAATGCTAGCTACGAACAAATGTGATCATATTGAATTCTTCCACGTCAAGAGAAACCTAAATAAGGAAGTCGATGTCTTTGTCAATTAGGGAGCACAACTAGAATAAGGAATATTAAACATAATTGACAATATAATATTTTTTTCTTAGAATAAATTATTTGGTAGAATTCATTTGTAGCCTTTGCACTTGCAAGTAGATTTTACATTTGGCATTAACACAAACTAATCTGTCTTGGGTTTGCAATGTATGTCAACTTTTACAAACATAAATTTACCAACTTTTATACTGTTTAGCTAGGAAATTAATACTATGTATCCTTCTAAAGTTGCCTTTTGTAATATGTTAGACAACATTATAACTGGCCTAGAAGGTTAGCCACTACAAATTGCTTCCTTATGTCAGCAAAATGGCCGTTGAGAGGTTTGTCGCTAGAAAAAACTCTTTGCAATTTAGTTTTAGCAATTAATACTTAGCATTTGTTTTGATGTGCTTCCTTCAAAGTTAAGCATTATAAGTGCTTGGAGAGGTATGAGAGGTGAACTACTAAGCACAACTGAGAGCATAGATTTCTCCAGATCAGAAATGCCTAATTATACAATCCCTTCTAAATTAAACATATCAATCTCAATTTCATCATAAAAATAATAAATATTTAAACATAATAATTATAATCTCTTTGGAATAATCTCAAAATCCATTGGCCACCTCCAACAACTAGAAAAATTAAATCGTGCTCTGAACCAATTATTGAGTAGTATAAATGCAACTCTTGGGAAATGTTCTACAACTAGCCCTATCATATAATATGCTCATAGGGCACATACCTCATGAAATTGAGGGTCTCCATTCATGTAGGCCTAGGTAAGCCTCTTTTAAAGTTAAATTAGTTTATTACCTATTTTTTTATGCAATAATTTATGTTGCAAAGGAACAGTTCCAAACTAGACAACATCTACATCATATAACATATCACATCTCTCTTCATCTATGTTCTTCTTCCATATGCCACCAGCTTATCATGTTTCATTGGAGAAGGCCTCTTTTCCTAGTTTTCTTTTAGAAGACAAGGCATGTATTATGTGGATTAAAATTTGGAGTCGAAGCATGGGATAAGGTGGTTTCTTCTTCATATCGCCAATCTTTCCTACTGCTCCCATTCCTATTTCCTTCACTATACATCCCTTCTTTTCAATGAGTCTCTGTACTAATATGAAAATTTTGGATCTTATTTTTACAACAGTAGATGGTTTATGTTTGGCTATTGTAGCAAGTGGTGCCAAAATGCTTAGGCATTTGAGCGTAATAAAAGCGAGCATTGGTTAAATATTGTCCAAGCGTGGCAAGATGCCCTGCATTACATTCCGTATATCCATATATTTTGTATCTTTGAAGTCTGGATAACTATCACAATTTGCAAGTTGCAACTAAGGTGCGTTGAATATGCTTCGATGTACTTTCATGGTCATTATCATTAATAAAACAAAACAAGTACATGAGATATCATTGACATCCATGTGGGATAATTTAAAATATAATTGAAAGTGCTAAATGGTGTTTTTAAAAGTTGTTTATTAATGATATCAATAAAAATAGTGAACAAGTACATATATCGTTGACATCCATGTGGGATAATTTAAAATATAATTGAAAGTGAAAAATGGTGTTTTTAGAAGTTGTTTATTTAGATTTCTGTTTAATTAATAATATTTTATCTATATTAAATGTATTATAATTATTAATAATTAAAAAATAAAATAACAATTATTATAATTTCCAAAGTTATGAGA
>APFE030871773.1:29569-110995 GCA_000404065.3 Pinus taeda
TATACTTCGTTGCATCCTCAAATTCTTTTCCTTCAATAGATGTGAGCTTTAAGTTTTGTTCCATTGGAGTAGTAAGAGGATTTCATTCTGTCATGCCAAACCTGTTCAACAAATCTCCAATGTACTTCTTTTGAGAAATAAATATGGACTTCGGATGTTGGGTTACTTCAATACCAAGATAGTAATGAACATAGTCCAAATCAATCATTTCAAAACTTTTCCCCAATTCCTTCTTTATAGATGCAACATAGATTTCATTGTTCCCTATCATCAAAAGATCATCTACATATACCACTAGAAATACAACTATTTTGCCAACTTTCTTGACAAATAAAGTTGCATCATCAAGATCATAATGTTTGAAATTGAGTTTCAGAAGATGCTCAGTTAGTTTTTCATACAACGCTTGCGGTGCTTGTTTAAGGCCATACAAGGACTTCACAAGTTTGCATACATTATGTTAATGTCCTTTCACAGAAAATCCTTCAGGCTGGGACATAAAAACATTCTTTTTTAGATCTCCATTCAAGAAAGTAGTTTTTACATCCATTTGATGGACTTTCCAACCGTTTTGAGCTGCTAGGGACAAGAGTGTCCAGATGGTAGCCCATTTTTCTATGGGGGCAAAAGTCTCCTCATAATCGACCCCTTCTTTCTGTGCAAAAACTTTTTCCACGAGCCTAGATTTGTTCTTGTCAAGTGAGCCATCAGCTTTATACTTGTTCTTGTAGACCCACTTGTAGCCAATTGGTTTGGTTCCTAATGGAGGATCAACCAGCTTCCAAGTGTCGTTCTTTATGAGGGCATCATACTCCTTTTGCATCGCTTCTTTCCATTCATCATGAGAAGCAATTTCTTTGAAGGAAGTTGGTTCAAAATCTGTAGACAAATTCAATTCACAATCATAAGAAACATCCATATCAACAGGTGAATTAGAGTCATCTACATCACCTCCACTTTGCCGGTTTGAATTTCTAGTTCCTGTCTTTCCAACCTCATCAGGATGAACACTTTCAAGTGTCTTTGTTAGCCACTTTGGGAGACCTTTCTGAGATGGTCTAGGTTGCTCCGTTGATTGAGTTGGGACTGAACCAAGACTAATTCTCCCAATTCTATCAATCACATCACTTAAAGCATCATCCATTGTTGGAGTTTCATGTGGGGGAGAGTGTTCTTCAGAAGAAGATTCCACATGTTCATCTAGTATAAGAACCCCCCCTTCAAGATGTTGAATCTGATTATCAATTCTTGAAATGATTTTGCATTTGTGAATTTATCCAAGCGATCAAGTTGTCGCTCAACAACATTGTCAGTTTTGGATGATTCAAGAAAAATTACATCTTTGGATACAACAAACTTTTTATTGACTTCATCATAGAGATGGTATGCTTTGGAGGTGTTTGAATACCCCAGGAAGGTACACTTACGACTTCTTGCACCAAGTTTGTTTCTATGTACCTTTGGTATCAAGGCAAAACAGGTGGAACCAAAGACCCTGAGCTGCTTTACCGAAGGAACATGCCCATACCAAATTTCATATGGTGTCTTGTTTCTAATAGCATTAGATGGACATCTATTCTTTATATATGCAGCACATAGAAACGAATCAGCCCAAAACATTATCTTTACATTTTTGAAGAAGAGCATGGATCGTACCATATTTAAGATTGTCCTATTCATTGTTTCAGCTACACCATTCTATTGGGGATTATAAGGCATAGTTGTTTGATGTTTGATCCCATGTTGGCGAAGATAGTTTTCAAATTCATTTGATGTGTATTATTTTCCATTATTAGTGCGAATAGACCCAATATGACATTGTGCATCATTATCAATCCATTTATGAAAGTTCTTGAATGTTTGAAAAGCATCAGATTTGTTCTTCAATAAATAAACCCAACACATTTTGGTGTAGCCATCAATAAATGTCATCATATATTTATTTCCATTTACAGAAGGAACAGGCATTGGACCACATAAATTTGAATGAATGAGTTCAAACTTTCTATGTGCTCTTGAATGTGAATCATGAATACACTTTTTGCTATGCTTTCCTAGAATGCAAGCATCACATTGCTTAAATTTCCTAGGAATTGTAGGCAAACCAACAACACCATTTTTCTTCAAAAACCAAAGGCTGTTATAGTTCAAATGTCCAAATCTAGCATGTCATAATAAACTTGATGGAAGTGTACCTTCTTCATAATGAGAATTGTATGAGAAATGTTGTGCATGAGAAAAGGTACCTTGTAGCTTGAGAAGCCTTTCTTCTTCTATTCCTCTCATGACAAGTGAGTGGTCAGATGCTTTTCTCACCTCAAGCTTGCCATCAAACATGTGAATGGAGTGACCTTGCTGGGAGATGTGGACCAAGGACAGCAAGTTTCTCTTGAGCTGTGGGAGATATAGAACATGATGCAGAAGAAAGTCTGGAAGACCAGACAATTTAAGCCTGATTGTGCCAAGCCCTGATGGCTTGATTTTTTATTGGTCTGTAAAGTATACTGCTCCATCACCATTGTCAGTAAATTCTTCAAAAAAATATTTTCTATGAGTCATGTGGCAAGTTTCTCCTAAATCAAGCAACCAATCATTTTTCCAAGAAGCAAGTGAGGCATTAAATAAATCTTCATTTACTCCAATATTACATTGTTCCACAACATAGTGAGCGAATTCAGGTGATTTACTGTCTGTATCATCAGTTTTACCTTTCTGTTGGTTTCTTTGCTGCTCAATATTGTTCCATGGTAACTTGCATGTAAAGGCATCATGAGACCATTTCTTTTGTAGTGTATGCAGTGCAAATCTGCCTTTTCTCCTTGAGAGTGTCTGCCCCCCCTGCCTCTGAAATATCTTCCTCTTCCTCTTCGACCACCTCTTCCTCTTGAAGAATGTTGAGAAGGATGCTTTTATTTATGAGCAAGGCATGCAGCCTCTTTAGAAGATGGGTTGTCTTCTTTCCAAAATCTTTCTCTCTTTTAGCAATTTTTTTCACAAGAGAGTCAAAGGTAATCTCTTTAATATTTCCATTTTCTTGCAATGACTCAAGATAATTAAAGTAAGTAGGATAAAGTGCCTTGAGAAAAGCGATAAGAGGAATATCCAAATCAATTTTAGTGGCTTGGATATCATGCATTATAGACTTTACTTCAGATGTAAGAGCAAGAGGATCATTATTTTGCAATTCAAGAGTGAAGAGTTTAATCATGAGTTGAACAACTTCAAGTGTAGAATGTGAGTCATAGAGTTCTTTCATCTTTTGTAAGGCTTTGAAAGCAGTTGGAAATGGTGTAATATGGCGACTCACCTCTTCACTTACAGATGCTGCAATTAATGCATAGGTTTTCTTGTTCTTGTTTTCCCAAATGGTGAGCTCTTTGTCTAATATAGGTTGTTCTGGCTATTTGTCTGCGTCTCCAGTGCACACTCCCTTCCACAACTCATTGAAAATCAGGGTGTATTTTATCATCCAGGACCACTCATGATAGTTCTTTTTGCCAATGAGAACTATTCCCACAATGGATATGATTGAATGCATATTGTAACAAAAACTTCTGCTGCAAAATTTTACTCTTGATGGGAAAAAAAATTATAATTATGATATGACTGGACAACAAATGTACAACACCAAGACTATGTATTAAGGCAATGTAAATACAACAAACTTCAATATAAATGGGTAGCGTTCAACACATGGGCAGCATTCAATGTACAACACCAAGATTGTAATACACCAAGACCGTGTATTAAAATACAACAGACTTCAATATATATGGGCAGTGTTCAAGAAAGCAGTCAGTGAGTCTAAAATGCACATACAAATTTTTTCTTGAAAACATTCAACCATATCACAGTCTCGTTCCTCGTTCCTGCATGGAGGCACCAGTGTTTGAATTTCTATGTTGTTTGAATTGTAAGTGAGTAGCAGAAGTTTCTTAAAGTCAACAACCATTCGAAATTTCAACACTGATGTTGTCCATCCGTGAATGTTAAACTCTGCAAAAATTCAAGTACCTACACTATATGCACTTCACATACACAATAATCTTTATTTCTAAAAATCATGACAAACATGGAGAGATTTGAATTCATTCCTGTCAGTCCAAATATGAATCCCAAACCGGTGACCAGAATCCCTGAAGCAGACTTGGCTGCCGCTGGACTCTAAGCTTGAAGGCAATGAGGCTATAAACCCTTACACTTTTAAGTGCAAAAAAGAGGAATTTTAAATAGAGCGGCTTATTAGGAAGCTTAGAGGTCTTAGTGGGTATGAAGCCCTCCACCCACGTAAGTGAAAGCCTTAAGAAAACAAGGAACGCTCTTATTTAACAAAGAGAACCTTCAAAACAAACAGCGATAGCATGCCTTTAAAGATAAACAGAGAGTCCAAAATGGGCCGAGGCCATATAATAGATAGGATTGTCATCTTCTCCAACCAGAAGGTTGCTTACCTGGCTACTGCCGTAGCGTAGCTAAGGTTTCAAAAATGCTCAGGCCTTAGCGACCAAATCCATGGAGGATGCGCCTGACTGGTAGCATATCGTTGTTTCTTTTGAAGTTGAGGCCATTGCAATGGATTTGAAAATACATCGAAGTTGCCCCTCTCTCTTATGCTCCTGCTGGTTTCACCACAATATCATTTAACGCAGAATACGTATCGACCTCCAGGAATAGTTTTCAACAGTATTCAATTCTAGAAGCCACGATGATTATGCACAGAAGAAGGCAGGCGATGATTATGCGCAGAAGCCACATAGATAATGCAATGTTTAGACAGTGACAGCAACTGTGGAGGGGACAGAGAGCGTAGTAGACAGACTCCATAGGGGCAATGGACAGACTGCAAGATACAAGCAAAAGGGAGTTACAACTAATTTTAGGAGTTGGCTTTGTTACCATGTCAGGCTAGGCAGTAACTCCTCAAAACAAATCATTTTGTATATTATTCCTTCAGGTTGGTCTTTATTATATACATGAGGGAGAGACTGTTCACTTCATCTCCCAATGATTGTTCATATTTCTAATTATTTATTTACATTAATTACATTCACCCAATCCTGATGATTAGGTGTCAACAATCCCCTAATGAAAACAACTTAAGGCATAAGAACCAAAAAGGGATCTACAAAGTATGTTTGAACACACAAAATCTCTTTAACACAATAAATTGATCTATGGTCTCTGATGGGAAGACCAAAGAGTGGACGAAGGTTGACCTAGAATACCTAGAATCCTAAAAGGCTAATCTAACTTCAAGCACACTCAAACCAAGTTAAAAGAAAATTGCAATCAAACAATGATAGAGTTAATGAAGAATACACTAGTAAATCATAGGGAAAAGGTAAATAGAACTGAAAATAAGAAAGGAAACCCTAAATTTCTTAATTTTCTGCAATCATCGCACCTATCAGAAAGAAAGTAGTGACCATCGCTACTCTAACTAGAAAACCCACAACTGTTAGGGTCAAACCCACGATGATCGAGGAAAACAAAAAAAGAAACTCAAAATTTTCAAGAACAATTCAAATTAACAACCTTCAGACATTTACCAAAAAGTGACACTGACTCCAGACAAGTAATGAAGTCCAAAAATGAATGGTTGATCAAACCCGTCAAAAGACAAGGTGAAGAAAGGGAAGGAAAGGGTCATAGGCTCCCCAGCGGCGTTGCCATTTTGTTAACAAGGTTAATCCTCTCTCCGAGCATAGATGATCCCCCTTTCCCAATGAGTGGGTCTAGAAACTGAAGTGACAATTAACTAGACATCTTCCTAGATTATAATTGAAAAGTAGAATAAGGGAGATGGTCTACCTTTCTCTGATGTTATTCCGATTTTCTTCAATGATATCCTCAAAGTGCTTGTGTCATGAACTTGTTCCTACTTCTTTTAACACTTATGTACCTACACAAGTGATCAAGAGACAAAAAAAGCATGCCAAAACCAATAGAAAATCCAATAATAACCTACTTAGTTGATCAAGGATTGCCAAGCCAATACATACATGAACATATATATTTTGGGAAGATGAACAAGCAGTTATATTATTATTTAAAGAATGAAGGGAAGCTTACAACCATAGCTTTGGTGTTGAAAGGCTCTCCATGAGTTGTAATCCAAGTCCAAGCCAAGAAACTCTCCAAACACTCCTCCAAGTCTAATGAATAGCCTCTAAGCACAAGCTCAACATAGGGTTACAAATGGACATAGATCAACCATTTGGGAATGGGAGAGGAGGAATTTATAGGCTGGGAGAGGGAGTTAGGACTCCTCCAAAGATAGGATTAGGCCGACATCTCAAGGAGGTAGCTCATAGGGATGAGACCAAGAGGTCAAATTAGGAGGATTCAACCTCATCTATGTTAAACCACCTCCATCTCACCACTCTGGAAGCTTCTAGATCACGAAGCTTCTCATCCTCTTTGGGAAAACTTCCTTTTTTAGACCTTCACGGGTATGAAAGGGAAGAGAGTGATGCCATTGCTGGCTTAACACGGTGCAATAGGCGATCATCGCGGTTTTGAGATTCATAAGGCCGATGACCTTCATTTAGGGTTTTAAGAGTTATTTTTTCAGGGAAAGCTCCAGAGATTTTCCAAGCAAAGTTAAAGGAGGGATTTGAGTTGTATACATGGATGAGTATATTGTATAATGATCATGTTTCAGGCATTTTAGGGTATGTCACAGGGAAGTGTAGGAGGCGTGACAAAATACTGTGTAACAAACTACCTCTTGGTCATGGCTCCTATCGAGCCATGCGACTATGCGTTCAGACTAAGACTTCCAAACTCCAAATTTCATGGAGTAAATAATTGAATTTTTGCCCAAATCTACCAAGAACATTGTAAACTCTGAAACGGGCACTGATATGATTACCTGTTTCATGGAGGTAGCTAAAAAATTGACCGATTTTGAAAAGTGGTGATGCATTATATTATAAATATATATATATATATAGAAATATCGTATAGTTTTTACACTTTAAATTTTTATGTACATTAGTTTTTATAATGTTAGTGATTTGCATGCTAATTTGAAAAGTGTTGATTCTGCATCAAGCCATTTTTTTAAAAGATTTATTTTTTTACTTTAAATTTCTAATGTATTAAAATGTGAATAATTATTTTCTAATTAACCATTTTTAAAGTGGTCTTCCTTTTCATATTTTCTTGTTTTTCTTTTTATTTTTTTATTTTATTTTTTTTGTAGTGAGGTCTTTATTTTTTAATATAGTTGAAGAAGAAGGTCTATATTTTAAAGTTTCGATATTCTACATATCTATATATCACTAATTAATTTTTCAATGCACATCAAATAATTGTTTTTAAAAAAAACAATATTTTTTAACAATTGACATAAAAATAACCATTTTGAACATAAATATAACTAAAAATTTACACATTTTGATAATTTTTTTGCTAGAAATGACATGTCAAAATCACAATTTTTATGAAAAAATTTAACAAAAAATGGTTAAATAATAGTTTTTTTAATGAATTTCATGTCAAAAAATAATAATAATCATAGTTTGTTTCAAATAATAATGATTTACATAAAAATTAAAGTGAAAATCACATAATTCAAATATTGAGCATATAACAACATTAATTGAATACTTATTCTTCTCATAAAATGTCAAAGTCAAAACATTACAAATATAACTAATTAATAGTTACAAAAAATGAGCTTGATTTCCAAGAATAACTTAAATTTAATCAACAATATCACGTAATTCAATCTCTTCATCCTCTAAAGTTTCATCATTGTCATTTTCCACAATATTTTTTGCTTCATTTTGCTCATTTTCCTTTTCTGATGTATCTTTGATGTCTACAAATCTCCCAATGTATGCCTTTCCAATCATTACATGTGATGGTAGTTGAGGTTCCTTTGCCTTTTTTTCCACACGTGATTCATTAAAATCCCCTTTCCTCAACCCAATTTCTTGCATTGCATCTAGAAGAAATTGAAGAGCATTAATTCTTTGCTAAATAAATTTGCATTATATTGGATCTTTTTCAATGGCAATGCAATTTCTTCCTTTTTGTAGGCAACATGCTAGTGTTGTGTCTAATTATCAAGCACAAAAGGAATAATGAAGTAAATTAGTATAATGACATATAAATTAAGAAGTAAGATATTGAAATTCAATTCTATATAATAAAACTTACCTGAGCCTGAAAATAAATCCATAACCCAATCTCCTTCATTTGAACATAAGTCTATAAGATAGTTAATAAATGGTTGTGGTTTTTGATAAATGTTAAATATCTCTCATTTTGTTAATTTATCTTCATATGTTAGTTTTTTCACAACGGAATCATAAACCAGTACTTGGCTATCACTCTTTCCATCTACCTGATTAAGAATCATAGACATATAGCGATCATTTTTTATCCAACTATTAATATGGATGAACTCATAATCATTTATAATTGGTTTATCTTCACGGTTAAGAAGATTTGACTTTTGTTTGTAACATGAAATAGTAAAAGTTCAATTAACTTGTACATAAATGATTTTTTTAACATTAATCAAGCATACAATTTCAACGTCTTACCATGTAAGTTGAATCATTAAGTTTGTTTTCCCCTTGAAGCTTGTCAATAACATTGCCAATTGTGTGTCTGAATGAAATGTCACAAATTTCCATAATGATGATAATGTGACTTCTACAAATCCTGCAACCTCTTTACTAAGAGCTTGATAAGTATAAGGGTCACTATCATAGTCAATGTTTGGGATATTGAAACCATGGGGAATATTTGCAATAACTAGGGAATAATCCCTTTTAGGTATGAGTTTAGCAATGTCTTCACAATCACCTCGTATTACTTAATATTGAATAGTGTCAAGGCCATTATAAATGAAATGAGTAAGAGTTGGATCAAGTTCAACATTCCTAATACGTTGTTTTCTCAGTGTTTTGATCTTAATTTTTTCAATAAAGCTTCTGAAACTATCTAGTGCTCCAATTGCATCCTTCTTCATCTTTAATAAAATAAACAAATATATGTATAAGTTATAAAATAAAAATAGTATACAGATGAATAAAAATGTATATATAAATCAACATACATTTTTAAATGCAAGATAAAAATAATAAAATAATAAATAATAATAATAATAATAATAATAAATTAGTGTTGATGTAGAACTTGAATCTGGGTAGTTGCGTACAACATCATTCCAAATGTCCTCATTCAAAAATTTAACCATTTGTTCTTATATTTTCATGTTAACTTTGTGACCGAATAGATAAAGTAAAAAAAGTTAATATAATGATATGTATAACAAATACTACCAAGAACAATGTGTTATATTTAAAAGAAAATTATAATCTAGAAATAAGTAAAAATAATTTAACAAACTTACTTTTGAAATTCCTCAAACATTTCGTCCAATGCAGACCCTCCCACCTCACCCCCACGGCCCCACGGGCCGGTTGTACTGCGTGGATGGGGCGGGAGGAGTCGCGTGCATTGCCTTTCCGCCCCTCCCCCACGGCCCTCCACCACCACGGGCTTGATGGGCCACTAGGGTGGGGGCCTGAATCTAAGAATCAGGTCTCCAACAGGCCTCCACCCCCACGGACTCGTTGGGTTGCAGGGGTGGGGCAAGAGGGGTTGCGTGTAGCCCCCTCCAACCCCTCCCCCGCGGCCCAATGGGCTCGTGGGGTTGGAGGCTTGATTCTCAAAATCAGCCTTCACCCTTTCCAATTGGGTTGTAGGGGTGGGTGTTGTCAACCGACACGACCGGGCCCACCACGCCCACTCGGGACATAGTGGCCTTCTGCCTACCATGGGGCTGCCAGAGAAACCTAGCTCTTCTAAATTTTTAATTTCTAAAAAAATCTAAATTTCATCAATAAAAAATTAAATATTATTTTACTGGAATATGTTTTTGTTCTGGTATTTTACACGAAGATAACAACCCAACTAACACATAATTACTAGTAAACCTATTGAATTTTAAAACTTGCACACAACAAAAGGGAAATTAACCTTTCAAACGTGATAATCTTTCGTTGAATATGTTATCGATAATAATGTAGCTACTCCACAAAATCGCTCCAAGCTTTTTAACAACCCTCGAAAAGCCTTGATGTGATGTGAGGAATAGTGATAATGAAATTGAGGATATATCGGAAATTACGAAATCGTTTTACCACAAGGTGAATGTGGGATTATTTATTTTTATAAAAACTTTAACATGTAAATTTTTTTATGGCGATATAGTAAATTATGATAAAGTGAACATTACGGAATTGTTTTATTGCACGATGAATGTGGTATTAATTTTTTTAATAAAAATTTTAACATATAAATCTTGGTATGGCGATATACTAAATTATGATAAAGCGAACATTACAGAATTGTTTTACCGCATGGTGAATATGGTATTAATTTTTTTTTATAAAAACTTAACACATAAATCGTGTTATGACAATGTAGCAATTTATTTTAAATGTGTGATAGGAGATATAATAAAAATTAAAAGAAACATTCAATTGTCTAGTAAATGATATATAGTTTAAGTAAAAAATAATTTAGGTAAAAGATTTAGTTTACAATTTTAATTTAAATATTTAGTTGAAATATTAAATTTATAAGAAAATTTTAGTTAAAATTTTTCAATAAATTGTAGAAAAGAATTATGGAAGAAAATACATGAAATGAAATTTTTTGAGGGAAAAATTTTGGCAAAAAATTTTAGAGGGAAACTTTGGAGGGAAATTTTCATTCTTTAATATATATATTATCTTTAGGAGAGAGTGGATTTGTATCATTTAAGCTCTTATGTTTGAAAAGCATGGATTCTTCTGATAGTGAAGTTTCTCTTTGTGAAGAATCAACATCTTCGTCACGTAACAACTCTATTCATATTGATAAATATAACGGAAATTCTTCCACTATGGATAGAGAGTCAAATCTTCCACTCAGTCCTAATCCTAAGGACTATGAGAGCAGCACTAATGAAAGGCAGGATGAAGAATTTCAAATAAATAAAGAGTCACAGTTTCCACTTAGTCATAATCATATGGGCTATGAGAGCAGCAGTGATGAAGAGCATGATGAAGATTTTTAAATAAATAAAGATTCACAGTTTCCACTTAGTCCTAATCCTATGGACTATGAGAGTAGCAGTGATAAAGAGAATGATTAATAATTTCAAATGAATAGAGAGACACAGTGTCCACTTAGTCCTAATCCTATGGATTATGAGAGTAGTAGTGATGAAGAGCATGATGAAAATTTTCAAATAAATAAAGAGTCGCGGTTTCCACTTAGTCCTAATCCTATGGACTATGATAGCAATAATGATGAAGAGCACGATAAAGAATTTAAAATGAATAGAGAGTCACAGTTTCCACTTAGTCCTAATCCTATGGACTATGAGAGTAGCAGTGATGAAGGTCAGGATGAAAATTTTCCAATAAATCGAGAGTCACATTTTCCACCTAGTTCTAATCCTAAGGACTATGAGAGCAGCAGTGATGAAGGCTAAGATGAAGAATTTCCAATAAATCAAGAGTAACATTTTCCACCTAGTCCTAATCCTAAAGACTATGAGAACAGTAGTGACGAAGGGCGGGATGAAGCACTTAGTCATAATCCTAAGGACTATGAGAGCAGTAGTGACGAAGGGCGGGATGAAGAATTTCTAGTAAGTAAAGGTCACATTTCCATGTAGTCCTAATCCTGTGGACTATGAGAGCAACATTGACAATGCACATGATGAAGAATATCCAATAAACATCAAGTCAAAATTTCCATCTAGTCTTAATTCTAAGGATTATGAGGATAGCACTAAAGAAGGGAAAGATGAAGAATATCCTCGAATACAGTATTTCAAAATCACAAATGATCATTGTGAGGATAACATTCCTCATAATGATGATGAAAAATCTTATATAGATGATGATCTAATGATAGAGATGTTTCCAGCAAATATTGTATCGAGGAGTAGGAGCAGACCTTTTCGTATCAATCCAAGATGTTCGAGTTATACAAGGGGTAGAGCAGAATATCTGACAAGAAGTTCTATCAGTGCTCTCATTTCAAGTGAATGTTGTCAAAAATACTACTTGAAACATATGGATTTCAAGTTTGCATTGGAGAAAAGGAAGAGATATTTGTCAATGAATAAAAGCATGCAAAATTCATATTTAGTGGGGTGCTTGCAATCTACATTTTTAGGTTATGATTATCATATTGGGTCTTTATTTATATGTAGAAAAGATTTCAAAATGTTTCATTCAGTGGGTAATTTTCATCTGTCAAGAATCCAAAAACTTTTGGAAAAGGATCCCATATTTTATTCAGAAGCACATCATAAATGACAATTTGGGCCATTATCAAATACTGCAATGTCATGGATGAAAGACTTCTTTTCAAAGCATGGAGAGTGTATGCCAAATGGAGAGACAATGCATGTTCCAGATAATTTCTCGAGACAATAAATCTACAATTTATACAAATAATATGCAGAAGGTGTTGAAGGACATGGTCGATTTATTACATATCAATATTCTATGAAGATATGGAAGAAAGAAATCAACAATGTCTATATTCCTAAGAAGACAAAGATGGAGATTTGTAGTACATGTGCTTCTCTTAAATTGAAAAGGGATAAATGTGAAGGGGTAGAAAGAGGTAAGCATTCATAACATTAATTTTTAAAATTGTATAGTCATCAACTATGAAAATGTATTTATTAATCACTTTATTTCATGTTGGGTAGTTTCCATTGTCAAAGCGCTTCAATAACATCACGAACAACAAACAAATGAAAAGAAAAATTTGTACAAGCATCAAAATAAGTGTTATGATAATCCAAATAAATAGTTGGGTTTGATAATTGATGGTATGGACCAGAAGAAAACGTTTCTACCACATTTTGTTCGAACACCCAAAAATTTATAGGAGGAAAAATTTATTCAGTATCACTTAGTCAGTTTTATGGTCTTCAATGGGAAAATGTTGCCAATTGTATACCTCACAGCTCCAAATATTCATAATGATGCAAATTTGACAATAACCATAATTCATGATGTGCTTTCTCATTGGTCTGGTAATCTTCCTGAAGTTTTGTATCTACAATTGGACAACACTTGTCATGAAAACAAAAATTATATTGTTTTTGGATATTTAAACATGCTTGTTGAATTGAAAATTTTTCAGAAAGAAAGGTTGGTTTGCTTCTTGTTTGGCACACTCGTGACCATATTGATCAGATGTTCATTTTCTTTTCAATCACATTGATGAGGAAGGAAGTTGGGAGCTTGCCATCATTAATTGAATGTATTAAGAAATTATACATGCCATAGCCTATTTTCGATGTGGTGGAACTTTTGACATGTGAAGGTTTATTTTGCGATTGCATGGTGAGGAGAAATGCATTGAACAACTTAATGACATTATCTTCCAACATCAATTTTGTATCAAAAAAATCGATGCGAAAGCACTAATATGGGGCAAAAAGTATTCAAATACTGCAGAATGCGTTGTAATATTCCTAATTAGCTATGGCTAATTGGAATATTTGATTTTGTTCAATTTTTGCCTTCTATAGTTATTTGTAAATAAAAAGTGAGGAAGCGGGAACATAACTCAATTTAGAATAAAAAGTCACTTCCTAGGTAGCACAACGTTGTGACTTGAGGGGAAATCAAGGGGGACAAAGGGGGACGCAAAAATGGGACCCACGCAGACACATGGAGGGACTGCGCAGGAGGGAAGGAACACATGGCAAGAAGGGGATCACGCAGGAGAAAGTGAGCCTAGGGATTGTGAGAGGCAGAGGCTATAAAATAGAGAGGAACCCCCTCATTTTGGATCATTCTGGTTATGAGCATTTATGATAGTCATTTCGACTTAGAGCACGATGGTTGTTTAGCTAGTCTGCAGCACTGTTTATTGCATTGAGTGTCTCCGTTCAGAGATCTCGCCCTTAGCCCCGGGGGATTTCGAGTGCTTGCTCGAGAAAGGTATTTCCATTGGCATTCCAGCAATAGATTCATTAGCATTTCAGCAGTAGTTTCATCAGCGTTTCAGCAGTAGTTTTATCAGCGTTTTTGAGGAACTGCGCAAAACCCCAAGGGGGTGATTTTCGGGGGCTGGCCATTTCAGAAAATATTTCTGGGTTTTTCTGGGTTTTTTCCGGTTTTTTGAGTAGAGACCGGTTCCAGAGTTTCAACCTTTTATGAGGAGGGGAGCAGCCCCAAATCCTCATTGGATTTCCAGCAGCACGGCAGTTTCCCAGCAGTTGGGACGTAGATCAGTGTGAGGCCATTCCATGAAAGCTTTCTCAGTTTTTATGGGTTTCTTGAGTAGAGCCCGAATCCAAAGTTGCATCTTTTTCCGAGGAGGGGAGCAGCCCCAAATCATCATTTGTTTTCTAGCAACAGCAGCATCATTCACACAAAGAGGCCATTCTTGTCATTCTGAGAGTATTTCTTCACTTGCCTTGTGCAAGTCGAGGTGCCATCTGTCTAATCACCTCTTGTACTCATTTATTGTTCAGTATAATAAAATGGCTTAGCATTTCTCGTGGCATTTCTTGTGTATCTGCTTATATTTCCAGTTTACATTATTATATGTTGTCCCACTGTTATTTTATCACTTCTGGGTTATTATATCATTTTCACATATTTGGTTGGAGATTTTGCTGGGGTTTGAGGAATATTCTGGGTTAGGAATATTACAGTGGTATCAGAGCATAGATCTGGCTCAGCCTGTGGAGCTAGCAATCTATGACACTGGGGGGAAAACCCTATATCTGTTATAGAGGTCAGAGATACAAAGACACTGAACGTAGGTTGGAGAATACCTATGGAGAGGAAGATTGTGTCCCTGTGGTGGACGCAGAACAGGAGGAACCTGTGGTAGACGCAGAACAAAGAGAGCCACTAGTGGACGCAGAGTAGATGGTAGATGAGGACGGGAAGAGATTTGCGGACATGCTCCTCAAATCTATGCAGGATCTATCGAGGCAGATTGAGGTGATGGGGCAGAGATTCACGGCAGTAGAGGCCAGACAGCATGAGCACCCACGAGTTTTCCAGATTGGTGAGGGATCAGGTGCATCCCATCACTTGCCAGAGCAGCATGATACTGCACAGTAGGTGGCCTCCCATGCCCCTACACGCTCTACCATGCCCACTTTCTTAGGAGCAGACACGGGGGTCATAGCTCAGCAGGAGGCAAGGCTTAGACATATGGGCGATTATTTTGCAGAGTACCAGGCCTATGGGCAGGAGTTCAGGGAAGCCCTCTCATTTAGAGATTTTGTTCAGCTCCAGCGGGATAGTAGACACTACGACCATCACAGAGGGTACTGAATTACCATGATGGTGACACCCACCGTGCAGCGAGTAGATTCCACTTGCCTACATTTGATGGTTCATCAAACAGTTTGGCAAAGTCTTGGGTGGAGAAGCTGGACATCTATTTCCAGCTTAACCAGATGTCGGACACAGAGGCCATCAAGGTGGCAATGTTGCATTTGGATGGTGAGGCCCAGGATTGGTGGTTTCATGGGATGGTTACATTGGGGCACTCCACAGTGACGTCATATGTCGAGTTTACCAGGAGACTGATGGAGAGATTTGATCGGAGGGATCCAGAGCAGCATTTCGTTGAGCTGACGAGGCTTAAACAGATAGGGAGCCCAGAGACCTACATTGCAGATTTCTTGAGGGTCTCCGTGATGGTACCAGACCTCTCCATGGCACGGAGGGTCTATATGTATGTTGAGGGGTTAGCAGAGCCACTTCGGGGTCTAGTCCGATCCACTAGACAAACTACGCTCCAGGACGCTATCAGCAGGACCCAGGACTTACAGGATGTTTTACCCAGGACCTAGACACCTTGCCCCCAGAGACAAACTTTCTAGTCTAAGGGGAAGGATGTGAGGATTCCACCTCCAAAGGGGAATCCGCGACGATTACAGCTTGACGATGATGCCAAGAGGGAGCTGAAGAAGAAGCGGTTGTGCTTCACTTTTCAGGAGCCATGGGCACCAGGACATAGATGTGCTACTAGTAAAGCACATTTTATTGAGGTCTTCTCCAAGAGCAGTGGAGAAGAGGATGATGAGGAGGATGTGGAGGCAGGAGATAGCCATGCCATATAGGGACCTTTGCCACCTCCACCACTAGCAGTAGGTGGTGCATCTTTTGCACCCACCGGAGGGGCCCTTGAAGCGTTGTGGGGAGTTTTCAAGTATCTGACACTACGCATACGAGGGACAGTACGTGGCCAGCGCATATCAGTTTTGGTTGACAGTGGGGCAACCCACAACTTCATCGATGCTCAGATGGTTGAGCGGAGAGGTATACAGACAAAGAGCTTTGATGGGTTTTCAGTCTTGGTCCCAGGAGATCAGACCATGACATGTGCTCGTTATGTTCTAGAGCTTTCAGTGACGATGGGCACCTACACATTGACTGACCACTTTTTCATGGTCCATATTCCGGACACCAACATGATACTGGGTGTTTAGTGGCTTATCACTCTAGGGAAAGCCACGACAGATTGGAAGACCCTGGAGATGGAGTGGGATGATGAGAAGACATGGCGGCATGAAAAGATATGGGGATATCACACATATCCGCCTCAGACTGTCTCGGCTCATCGGATGGAGGCAGTTTCCGAAAGGGATACATGGAGTGGGCAGTGGAGCTGTGTGCATCAAAGGTAGGAACTATAGGGCAGACGATACACCTAGAGATACAGTTTATCCTTGATCGGTATGCCATAGTGTTTGGGGAGATTCCACCAAGATAGCCACCAGATCAGGGGTTTGAGCACACCATTGAGCTTGAGCAGGGCATACAGGCTGTGATTACCACCCCTTATAGGCACCCCAAGGCTTATCGGGATGAGATTGAGTGGGCTATCCAGGAGTTTCTTGCATTGCCAGATTTCACGCAGCGATTTGTTTTGGAGTGTGATGTGTTGACAGAGGGGATCGACGCAGTGTTGATGCAGGGAGGTCACCCTATAGCATCTGAGAGCCGAAAGCTCCTTCCGCACGAGAGGTTGTATTCCATAAACAATAAGGAGATGTTTGCCATCATGCATGCATTGGCTAAGTACCGGCAGTATTTGGTAGGAAACAGGTTCAGGGTGAGGACTGATCACAACAGCCTCAAGTTCTTTTTGGAGCAGAAGCAGCTACAGGAGAGGCAGTAGAAGTGGATCAGTAAGATCCAAGCATATGATTTTGACATTGAGTATGTCAAAGGTAAGAAAAATATGGTTGCAGATGCCCTTTCACGTAGACCAGCCACATCATCTCTTATGAGCTTGGATACAGATTGGAGGGCTTGACTCTTAGTAGAGTACTCCAAGGATAGATTTGCATGTGAGGTTTTGGATGGGAAGGTGGCAGATGACAGGTACAGGGTAGTCGATGAGATCATCTACTACAGGGACTAGATCTTCTTGACTGAGGGGTCTCAACTCAAGAATAAGATACTCCAGGCATCACATGATTCCCCATTGGAAAGACAGCAGGGTTTTACCAAAACCTACAGGGCCATTAGGGAGAGGTTCTCATGGAAGGGCCTCAAGGAGGACGTACTCCAACACATCCAGGAGTGCGATGTTTGCCAGAGGAACAAGGGAGAGATGAGCCATCCTGCAGGATTATTGCAGCCTCTTCCCATTCCGGAGGAGAAATGGGAGAGTATTTCGATGGATTTTATCACAGGGTTTCCCATGGTACATGGCAAGGATTGTATCTTTGTCGTCGTTGATCGACTGACGAAGTACGTGTTAGCCTCCTGCTATAGCAGGTTACTCATATTTCATGATTGAAATTTTTACAGGCCAAATATGTCATACTTTGCATGCTACAATGCTCCATATTTGCTAACAGTCACCAAAGAAAGAGACCAAGAAAGTGTGCTGGTCAAAGTTCAAACTTCTGCATTCCAATTTGAAGAGTTATTCCATTTTTGTAGAATTTTCAGCTAAAGGGAGGTCCAAACAGCTTAATCTTGGCCTCCCTAGGTTTCAATTTCCTATCTTAGAACATAGAGAATGAATAATCTGTCCAAACAGCTCAATCTTGGCAGATTCCTAGATAGGTAGAGAACCAAAGGAGCCCAACTGCTTAATCTGGGCCCTTGGAAGAAATAAGTGTAGATATAGATAGGAGGACAGTGCAAAAGAAAAAATTGAAAAAGTTGGGTCTGCAAGTCTAAGTGCACCCAAACCAAAAAGAAGAAAAAATGTTAGGTAAGTAGGCTGGGTAGGTAATTTTTGAGGTTGCAGAATATTGATTTGTAATCAACTCCACATTTTCAAGTGTTATATTTATCCAGATCACAGTTAGCAGGCAGTTCCTATTTGAAGTACTTCAAGCGAGGCATGACTAACTTCCCCCTCTTCCTCTTCCCTAAATTATTTACTAACTTCCCCTAAAGAGGTCAAGATCTGCTTGATATCTCTTAGTTTCATCATTTTCCATATAATTTGCCTTGGTAAAGATCTGCTTTACTCAAGGAGGGTCCATACTTTCTCTACAAAGTTCTACCTCCCCTTTAAAGCCTAAGATCTCTGAAACTTAGTGCTTTCTTCTCATTTTCATATTAACTCCTGACATTATTATGTAAATCCTTATTTATCTCCCTTCCCCATACTAAAACTATGATAATAATTCCCCTATGTAAATATCCCCTCCCTCTGGTTGAAACATAACCATAAGTATCTCCTTGGGAATTACTAAGTCACATGCATCTTAGTAAGAACCCTCATCTCTCCATGAATTTCCCCTCCCAGGTGTTTGGACTCCTTCCAAAACACAAAGAATCCCCCTCCAAATGCATTAACCAAACACCCGCCCATTTCTTTGGAATTTATTAATATTTGGTTAATAAATAACCAACGCGCCAAACACATTAACCTGAAAAACTAAATTCATAACCCACCCGCGTCATGAAATATTAAATTTTATCACGCACACACTTTAAATAAACCCCGTGCTTCTTGTCTGCCCGTCCACCGTCAGATTTCCCCTCCCAGATCCGACGGCTCTTATGCATATCGGGCGCCCTTCTGTGATGGGTAGTTAGCACCAAATGTCCGACGATTTTACCGATGTACACCGGGACAGTTGCCGGCATCCCATTGCATCGGGCCGCCCCTGACAAAAACCACCTCCGTACCAAAGGTGGTCCGATGCATACCAAAACCGCCCTCCCCTCACGTAACAGGACCGTCGCATCACCTCGCCACATCGTCTCCACCTCACCGTGTCCTACCTGCACCCTGCCACCGTGCCCCGCCACGTCATCACCCTATCGTACTGCCACGTCACCCTGCTGACTTCAGCATGCTGACGTCATATCCGTACAGGGGGATCCCACTACTGATGTCATGCTGACGTCATCCGCCGTATCGCTGACGTCATGCTGATGTCAGCAGCTGAAAAAGGAAATGCGCAAGCACAAAAATCAAGCTTCGGAGCCCCGAATCGAATTTCTGAGGCAGTTTTCGCTAATCGCGCATCACTATGGGAAATGGGCCATATTGGGGAATCTTTATGGAATCTTTTGATTCCTCAAGCATTTTTGCACCAAAAAAGGCAGAAAAGGCGCGATTTTGCAGTTTTGAACGTATCAGAAGACAGAGAGAGACCCGGTTCAGAGACTAAAGAGTATCAGAGCACATATGAAGCCAAAATGCATGTCAAAGAGTATCAGTGTAGTGGCAAAGTGTATCAGTGAAGATCTTCTCAGAGCTCGAGGCGAATGAAGCATTAAAAGGAAAACCGTGAAAGTCAAGAAGCAGTTAAGGAAGCATTCAAAGCTCACCAGCACAAATGACTGCACATTAAACCCACAGAAGATCAGTGGAACAGAACTCAATGCACAGTTATTACAGAACCACTGCACCAAGTCACAGGGGACACCCCATCAGCTCACTTCTGATCCAGCTGCCTCTGGCGCAGCCCAAAAAGACTTACTTGCATTTAATTCCAGCATAAGTTAGGTTTTAAAAAAGCTTTTTCTTGCAGACCTGTTTAGGTCAGTTGTAATAAATATTTTTAGATATTCTACCTATATATACCACCCTAAAAAACGTAGTAAGGGTTGGTTGGTTAGTCTTTGTTGGTTTGATATTTTGCTTGAGCAAAGACTCGCACTGTAAATATGATAATTTCTATAATCAAAGACTGCTGAAATGAATGGATTCTGAAACAGTCTGCTGTGTCTAATTGGCCAAAGAGTGACTATGGAATTCCTATGCTTCTACATGGTTCAATAAGTGTTCCTTAACTCTGTTTAGTTCTTCATGTTTGTTTTATCACCTATGTTCCACCATCTAAAATTGCAGAAAGGAAGAATAGTTTAGGATTTGCTTGGCAGCACCCTATGCTCAATTTCTGTGATTTCTACATGTTTTCATCAGGAATAGTTATGAATATGCAACTTAAATGATCATGTTTACACTATTTCTTTCACATATGAATGTTAGTTTAGGAATTCTTAACTGCTCCTAGATAACCATTCATTCACCTCTCTTCTCTGTTAGTTGATGGAAGATTCTTAATTGCCTTTCATCTCTGGCTTTCATCCCATCTTTTCAGCAACTGGTATTGTTTCATGTGTAGCTATCCCGCTCCATAATCCTCTTGTGACCAAGAAAACGCAACAGCAAGCCCTAATCCATGACTCCATGCCCAATGGTTTTAAATATATCACACTATCCCTTGCCTCTTTGCTTGAATGCAATCTTCCTTCCATTCAAACTCCATCCAAACAAAAAATAAACCCACTGAACCCAATAGCTAGCCTAAAATCATCATCAACAAAGCTAAATCATTAAGAGAGAGCCCTCTCTGATTTCAGGTGGGCTAGAACTTGCAATCCAAAGATTGGTTTGTGGTTACCTCAGCCGTATCCCTTCAGGAGCTTAGGGACAACCTTAGTGATAACATAATGGCGACCCCACTGGGGAACTCCTCAGATAATCTCACAAAACCAGTCTGAAGCTCCACAGAGGAAGAAACTGACCTTTAAAAGTCTGGTCGACCTGTGTTCTTAGAAAAATTCCCGAAAAACAAGCTAGAAATTGGCTCCCAAGAAGCATTCACGTTATACAAGATCAAATCCTGATCCAAATCCCCTAGTTGTTTTTGAAAATCCTAACATAATCCCCAAGATCCTTCGAAAACAAGAGGAGCAAGAAGATCTTGTTGATTCTATTCCCGAAACAGTTCAGCCTAGTAGTTTTTCAACCCCTGTCAAAGTTCTGTTATGTTCAAGCCCTTCTTCCCCGTGTTCATCATCTACTTCCCCAACCACTGTTTCCACACCTTTATTTACTGCAAATACTACCACTACCACTCTATTATCCCAGTTACCCCAGATGTCCCTCTCATCCTTGTTGTTCCCATTATCCCCGTTAATATGGCTAATAGATATGCGCCCCTACAGCTGCCTGCTAATCCCGGGGCTATGCCTTAGGATTATTAGACAAAAATTACCAATTTTGATGGCACAAATTCCTGCACAGCCCTACAACATACAAAGAAAACGCAGGATTACTTTGAGAGTTATGAGAATGATGATGACAGTGTAAGAATGAAGATGTTTGTCCAAAGTTTGACCGGTGATGTCAAGACCTGGTTTAGGGCACTTGCACCCAATTCCATATTAAACCTAGAAGCCTTATACCAGACATTTATCAATAGGTGGGAGAAAAAGAAATATCCCTTACATATACTATCTGAGTATGATACTATCAAAAGAGGTCCTCAGGAAACGGTTTTGGACTACTATGCAAGGTTTAATAATGTTTACAATGTAATTCCACAAAATTTGAGACCTCCACCTGATCTTGCTTTATACAAATTCCCTAATGGTTTTGATGCTAAAATGGCGTATCAGTTAAGGGAAAAAGCCTCTCAAAGCCTTGCAGAGATGCAAGATGTTGCTGTCAGTGTGGAGGCAAACCTAATTGCCAAAAAAAACAGAGCCAGAACTGAGAGAAGAACCACCTTCAAGGAAGAACCCAAAAACTAGATGTTATCATCAACGGCATGCATAGGCTAGGAGACAGAGTAGAGAGCGTTGAGAGAAAATCATCATGGGAAGGAAAACAGACCAACACCATAAGGAATCCAAACTTCAGGAAAAACCATACCACAAACGCAGGAAGGGCTAGTCCCGATCATGATATTAGGCCTCCTTTCCAAGAAAAATATGCGGAAGCATCCACATCCAGTGAGCCCACAGATGAGACTCACAAGAACCTGATAGATTCGAAAAATGAACAGCAAATTTTTCTCACTGAAGAGGGTCGAGACTACCCTGATGTAAAACAATTTCAGACCAAGTCGGGAGAGTCTTTTGATTTCAAACAAGGTTATGATTCTGCTGTGTATGAGGTGCACAAACATTATAAGTTGAGAACAAGGACCATCGATGCCCCTGCACCTAGCAGAACAAAGGATAGCAAAAAGCCCAACAAATTTAAAGACAATGTTGTCATAACTGAACCAGCTGATATTGTTGTCCCAAACCCGCATCAAGTAACTGTAGAGGATATATCAAACTTTCAGCTTCCTATTGATCAGCCTCTACCTCCCTCTCCCTCAAAAGAAAATCTGAATGGCACACCAAAAAATCTTCCCAAAACAGAAGTACCACAAACTGTCATTCATCATAATGCTGACATTCAAAAAGAAAACACAGAGAACACTCTTGACAAGGAAAAATTTGCTACTGCTAATGCAAGGATTCCATTAGAAAAACCATTTAACTTAGAAGCAGAGATTGGAAAACTCAAGATATCCATTCCCCTCTCAGAACTCGCCAAACATGATGTATATAGGCAACAAATTCAAAGGTCACTTCAACTACCAGAGGTCGTGGATGATGTAAATGTTTTGGATGATACCCCTGAGCTGCTGTTTGGTCCAGAAGTTAACAGAAAATCAACATATGGACCTGCTCCACCCTTTTATGTCAGTCCGCACATACATGACAAAATCTTGCATAATGTTATGTTTGACTCAGGTGCCTCACATAACCTTATGCCCAAAGCTGTAATGGAAAAGCTAAACCTTGATGTCACAAGACCCTATAAATATTTATATTCCTTTGACTCAAGTCAAGTCAAGTGTCTAGGCTTAATCAAAGACCTTTGTGTGTCTTTATTCCAATTTCCCAACAAGACAATCCTAATGGACGTAGTAGTTGCTGACATTCCAACAAAATATGGCATGCTCCTATCAAGATCATGGGGGGGAAAACTGCAAGGATCCCTTCAACTTGACCTCTCTTATGCCACTATATCTGTCTTTGGGAAACCAAAGAGACTGTACAGGGAAACATTGATGAAGTATGTGGTAAGTAGTGAGGAAAAGCCCCAAAATTTTCTAATTTACTCAATCCATTCTGACGTGGATTCTTTCATTTTATTCAATGATGACACCAATCCTCCAACTGATGAGAAGCCTTCAGCCTTAGAGCAAGAAACATGCATCAATGAGGAATCAGTTGCCAATACCCATGAAACTGTCACAACAGTCAAAAAAACCAGCAAACAAGAAGAACCTCCCGAAATAGAAATTGTAGGTCTGCCCAAGCCCCAAATCGCTGAAACTCTTAATACAAACCACAAACAAAAAATCACATGGTGTTTGGAGTTTGATGGTTCTGTCAACAAGTTAGGAGCAGGGGCAGGGGTATGGATTCATAATACACATGATGATCACGCAGAGGGCCATGCTTACAGACTAAATTTCAGATGTACAAACAACATGGCAGAGTATGAGGATCTCCTCTTAGGCCTAAAACTGCTCAAATCCCTAGGAGCTGCAAAAGTGTCCATTCTAGGTGACTCTGATTTAATTATAAAACAAATGAAAGGTAACTTTGTTACCAATGACAATAGAATGAGAGCTTATAGGACTGCTGCCACAGAAATACTCAAGTCTTTCAATCAATCCAAGCTTACCAAAATTTCAAGAGACCATAATATTCATGCTCACAGCTTAGCAACTTTTGCTAGCACATGCAAGCTTCCCTTTGAACCAAATCACCATTTCATTGCTGAGATAAAACATAGGCCCTCGGTCCCCAACAATGTTAAATATTGGCAAGTGTTTCGAAATGATGCCCAGATTAACAATTTCCTCACTCTTGAGGGCGAATTTTTGAATACGAACATTGACATGGATGCCATGAGCGATTCCCAACAGCTAACAGAAGAAAATCAGCAAGCTGTAACAGCTGCAATAGCTAAACAGGTCCTTAACCCAACTGTCTTTGACAACACAAACATAGAACAACTTAAACAAATGTGTTTAAAGGAAACAGCCAGAGCAGAGGATGAGTTTATCGATCTAAAGAATAATTTTCTGCCTGTTGGCCTTACTCCATTAGAAGACATGTTTGATGACAATGATGTGCCCAAAAAGCCAAAAATGGAGCCTTTAAATGTTTTTATAGAAGAACACAACATAGGGACAGCAGAACAACCCAAAATGATTAAGTTGTCCAAAAATCTGCCCCCAGATCAAAAACCAAAGTATGTGGATTTGTTCAAAGAGTTCCAAGATGTATTTGCTTGGAGTTATGAGGACTTGAAGTCCTATGAAACCTCAGTGATCCAACACACCATTCCCTTAAAACCAAATCAAAAACAATTTGAACAGAAACTTAGAAGAATTAACCCCATGCTTCTTCCCCTCATAGAAAAAGAAATAAAGAGAATGTTTGAACCAGGTATTATTGCACCCATCAGATTCTCTGAATGGGTATCTAACTTAGTTCCCACAAGGAAAAAATCGGGAGAGATTAGACTGTGTGTAGACTTGAGAAATTTAAACCAGGTCTCTCTAAAAGACCACTATCCTTTGCCCAAAATGGACCATATCCTACAAAGAGTGGTGGGGTCATCTAGAATCTCTTTACTAGATGGATTTTCAGGATTTAATCAGATACTTGTTCACCCGGATGATCAAGACAAGACAGCCTTTACCACACCATGGGAAACATTTAAGTATGTTAAAATGCCTTTCGGGCTGAAGAACGTTGGTGCTACCTTTCAAAGAGCAATGGATATTGCATTTGCCAAGGAGATACATGATTTCCTCGTTGTTTACCTTGATGACCTAACCCCTTTCTCCAAATCTGACCAAGAGCACCTTAAACATCTAAGGAAAATCTTCATGACATCCAGGAAATATGGAATTTCCTTGAATCCTAAGAAGTCCCTGTTTTCCCTTGAGGAAGGCAAGCCTCTAGGCCATATCATATCAAAAGATGGGATTAGAATTGATCTTGAAAGAATTCAAGCTATCCTCCAAATCCCATATCCAAGAAACATAAAAGAGTCGCAAGAATTCCTTGGAAAGATCAATTTCCTAAGAAGATTTATCCCTAACCTAGCCGAGCTAATAAGGCTATTGAGCAATATGTTAAAAAAGGATGCCAAGGTAAAATGGTCTCTTGAAACCAAGCAAGCTTTTCAGAGTATCAAAACTGCCTTGACTCAAACGCCTCTCCTCACCAGTCCGCAATTCGACAAAGATTTTATCATTTTTTCTTTTGCATCTGAGCACACTATAGCCGTTGTCCTTTTGCAAAAAGATGATCAAGGTAATGAAAAGCCAATTGCTTTCTTCAGCCAAGATTTAAGAGATGCACCCCTGAAATATCAGATCATGGAAAAGCAGGCTTATGCCCTTGTCAAGGCCATCAAAGATTTCAGAATTTACATCTTATACTCCCATGTGATTGCCTATGTCCCAAACTCTGTTGTAAAATATATATTAACTCAAGAGGGACTAGAAGGCAAAAGAGGCAAGTGGATTGCCAGCGTTCTTGAATATGACATTGAGATAAAACCTACCAAGCTGATAAAAGGACAAGGGTTAGCCAAACTAATGTCCGAAACAAATTTCCAAGACTTAGACATTAATCAACTGGACAATGAACCGGAGCTGGCGACTCCACAGAGCAGTGAAACCTTTTTGCAATCCCCTCGGTACGCTGATATTTGCTTTGTATTGTTAAACCTATGTGCTCCCCCAGGATTGTCCAAGACCAAGAAAAGATTTTTAAGGATGAAATCATCAAAGTTTTGTATCATAGATGGTGCTTTCTTTTGGAAGAATCATGAAGGTATATTGCTTAATTGTTTGATTATGAATGAAACTAACAGAATCATGAAAGAATTCCATGCAGGGGACTGTGGAGGACACTTATATTGGAAGTCCACCGCTGACAAGATTTTAAGGGCTGGTTATTATTGGCCCTCTCTATTTGCAGATGTTAAGAAATTTGCTGCTTCATGTCACAAATGCCAAATCTCTTTGAAGGGAAAAGAAAATTGCTGCCTTTGCCCCTTAAGCCCATTTCAACCGAGAAGCCTTTTCAACAATGGGGTCTTGACTTCATTGGAGAAATCCATCCCTCTTCCTCAGGCCAACACAAGTGGATTTTAACAGCCACTGATTATTTCACTAAGTGGATTGAAGCTATCCCATGTAGACAAGCCAATGACTCCACCATTATCCAATTCCTTGAGAGAAATATCCTTTCCAGATTTGGCTGCCCTGAGAAGATTATCACTGACAACACTGTTGCCTTCAAATCCAAAAAGATCATCAATTTCTACCATAAATTCCACATTACCTTGGGCCACTCCACAGCTTACTACCCTCAAGGTAATGGCTTGGCCGAATCATCCAATAAAAGCCTCATCAACATCATAAAGAAACTGCTAGAGGAAAACAAAAAGAATTGGCATAGGAAGCTCACAAATGCTCTGTGGGCAGACAGGCTGTCAACTAAGAAATCCATTGGGATGAGCCCTTATGAGCTAGTATATGGCATGGAAGCCAGATTTCCTTCATCTTTGGGCATCCTTACTATCAAACTGTTATAGGAGATTCAGGCTGAACCAAATGACATGCAGAGAAGAGTTAATCAAACCATCCATCTTCAGAAAACCAGAGAGAAAGTGTATGACAGAACTCAAATGTTGCAAGAGAAACTCAAAAAGATGTTTGATAAGAAAGCTAAAGCAGAGGATTTCTGGGTTGGCAGCAAAGTTCTAAGGTGGGACTCACGAAGAGAGGACATGGGCAAACATGCAAAATTTGATTTTCTGTGGAAGGGTCCATACATTATCAGCGTTGTGCGGGGCAATAACACATATTTTCTTAATCTCTAGATGGCAGCACAGCTGAAGAAGGTCCTGTTAATGGTCGAATGCTAAAACATTACCATGATCCCTTTTGATTAAGAAAGAACAGGCGGTGTTATTTTCTGTACATAAATGTTTGTATATATCAGCACTGTATTTTTATTTTGTAACAGTCCAGATGCTGAAGCACGCAGAAGAAAGCAGGCAGTGCTTCACAATTTACCAACAAATCAGTTGAGGGAAATTGTTGTTTGTGGTCCAAAATTTCAAATCAATCTAAATAGTCAGCACTAAGAAGTTTTCAATGCACAACAACAACAAGAGATCAAGGCAGTCCGACTTGCTGTTCTTGGCTTCTCACAAGGAGAATCCATCCCCAAGTGGAGCCACTGTTAGCCTCCTGCTGCAGCAGGTTACTCATATTTCATGATTGACATTTTTACAGGCCAAATATGTCATACTTTGCATGCTGCAATGCTCCATATTTGCTAACAGTCACCAAAGAAAGACACCAAGAAAGTGTGCTGGTCAAAGTTCAAACTTATGCATTCCAATTTTGAAGAGTTATTCCATTTTTGTAGAATTTTCAGCTAAAGGGAGGTCCAAACAGCTTAATCTTGCCCTCCCTAGGTTTCAATTTCCTGTCTTAGAACATAGAGAATGAATAATCTGTCCAAACAGCTCAATCTTGGCAAATTCCTAGATAGGTAGAGAATCAAAGGAGCCCAACTGCTTAATCTGGGCCCTTGGAAGAAATAAGTGTAGATATAGATAGGAGGACAGTGCAAAAGAAAAAATTGAAAAAGTTGGGTCTGCAAGTCTAAGTGCACCCAAACCAAAAAGAAGAAAAAATGTTAGGTAAGTAGGTTGGGTAGGTAATTTTTGAGGTTGTAGAATGTTGATTTGTGATCAACTCCACATTTTCAAGTGTTATATTTATCCAGATCACAGTTAGCAGGCAGTTCCTATTTGAAGTACTTCAAGCAAGGCATGACTAACTTCCCCCTCTTCCTCTTCCCTAAATCATTTACTAACTTCCCCTAAAGAGGTCAAGATCTGCTTGATATCTCTTAGTTTCATCATTTTCCATATAATTTGCCTTGGTAAAGATCTGCTTTACTCAAGGAGGGTCCATACTCTCTCTACAAAGTTCTACCTCCCCTTTAAAGCCTAAGATCTCTGAAACTTAGTGCTTTCTTCTCATTTTCATATTAACTCCTGACATTATTATGTAAATCCTTATTTATCTCCCTTCCCCCTACTAAAACTATGATAATAATTCCCCTATGTAAATATCCCCTCCCTCTGGTTGAAACATAACCATAACCATCTCCTTGGGAATTACTAAGTCACCTGCATCTTAGTAAGAACCCTCATCTCTCCATGAATTTCCCTTCCCAGGTGTTTGGAATCCTTCCAAAACACAAAGAATCCCCCTCCAAATGCATTAACCAAACCCCCGCCCATTTCTTTGGAATTTATTAATATTTGGTTAATAAATAACCAACGCGCCAAACACATTAACCTGAAAAACTAAAGTTCTAACCCACCCGCGCTGTGAAATATTAAATTTTCTCGCGCGCGCACTTTAACTAAAGCCCGTGCTTCTTCTCCTCCCTTCCACCGTCGGACCACCCCTCCCAAATCCGACGGCTCTTATGCATATCGGGCGCCCTTTTGTGATGGGTAGTTAGCACCCGATGTTCGATGGTTTTAGAGACGTACACCGGGACAGCTAGCGGCATCCCATTACATCAGGACGCCCCTGACAAAAACCACCTCCGTACCAAAGGCGGTCCAATGCATACCAAAACCGCCCTCCCCTCGTGTAACAGGATCGCCACGTCACCTCGCCACATCGCCTACACCTCACCCCGTCCTACCTGCACCCTGCCACCGTGTCCCACCACGTCATCACCCTGTCGTACTGCCACATCACCCTGCTGACGTCATATCCGTACAGGGGGGTCCCACTGCTGACGTCATGTTGATGTCATCCGCCATACCGTTGATGTCATGCTGACGTCAGCAGCTGAAACAGGAAACGCGAAAGCGCAAAAATCAAGCTTCGGAGCCCCGGATCGAATTTCTGAGGCAGTTTTCGCTAATCGCGCATCGCTACGGGAAATGGGCCATATTGGGGAATCTTTAGGGAATCTTTTGATTCCTTAGGCATTTTTGCACCAAAAAAGGCAGAAAAGGCCCAATTTTGCAGTTTTGAACGTATCAGAAGACAGAGAGAGACCCAGTTCAGAGATTAAAGAGTATAAGAGCACATATGAAGCCGAAATGCATGTCAAAGAGTATCAGTGTAGCGGCAAAGTGTATCAGTGAAGATCTTCTCAGGGCTCGAGGCGAATGAAGCATTAAAAGGAAAACCGTGAAAGTCAAGAAGCAGTTAAGGAAGCATTCAAAGCTCACCAGCACAAATGACTGCACATTAAACCCACAGAAGATCAGTGGAACAGAACTCAATGCACAGTTATTACAGAACCACTGCACCAAGTCACAGGGGACACCCCATCAGCTCACTTCTGATCCAACTGCCTCTGGCGCAGCCCAAAAAGACTTACTTGCATTTAATTCCAGCATAAGTTAGGTTTTAAAAAAGCTTTTTCTTGCAGACCTGTTTAGGTCAGTTGTAATAAATATTTTTAGATATTTTACCTATATATACCACCCTAAAAAACGTAGTAAGGGTTGGTTGGTTAGTCTTTGTTGGTTTGATATTTTGCTTGAGCAAAGACTCGCACTATAAATATGATAATTTCTATAATCAAAGACTGCTAAAATGCATGGATTCTGAAACGTCTGCTGTGTCTAATTGGCCGAAGAGTGACTATGGAATTCCTGTGCTTCTACATGGTTCAATAAGTGTTCCTTAACTCTGTTTAGTTCTTCATATTTGTTTTATCACCTCTGTTCCACCATCTAAAATTGCAGAAAGGAAGAATAGTTTAGGATTTGCTTGGCAGCACCCTATGCTCAATTTCTGTGATTTCTACATGTTTTCATCAGGAATAGTTATGAATATGCATACTTAAATGATCTTGTTTACACTATTTCTTTCACATATGAATGTTAGTTTAGGAATTCTTAACTGCTCCCAGATAACCATTCATTCACCTCTCTTCTCTATTAGTTGACGAAAGATTCTTAATTGCCTTTCATCTTTGGCTTTCATCCCATCTTTTCAGCAACTGGTATTGTTTCACGTGTAGCTATCCCGCTCCATAATCCTCTTGTGACCAAGAAAACGCAACAGCAAGCCCTAATCCATGACTCCATGCCCAATGGTTTGAAATATATCACACTATCCCTTGCCTCTTTGCTTGAATGCAATCTTCCTTCCATTCAAACTCCATCCAAGCAAAGAATCAAACCCACTAAACCGAATAGCTAGCCTAAAATCATCATCAACAAAGCTAAATCATTAAGAGAGAGCCCTCTCTGATTTCAGGTGGGCTAGAACCTGCAATCCAAAGATCGGTTTGTGGTTACCTCTGTCGTATCCCTTCAGGAGCTTAGGGACAACCTGAGTGATAACAGTACGCACATTTCTTTGCCATATCCGTGCACTATACAACAGCATAGGTGGCCGAGCTATTCTTCAAGGAGATCTTCAGGCTACATGGTCTTCCTAAGATCATCATCAGTGACAGGGACAGTCGTTTCATGGGTGGGTATTGGCAGGAGATTTTCTGATTGGTGGGGACGGAGTTGACACCGAGTACCAGCTATCACCCACAGATGGACGGACAAACGGAGATAGTTAACGTCGCTGGAGGGCTACTTGCGTAACTATGTCAATGGGCAACACCGAGCATGGATGAAGTGGTTGCATCTAGGGGAGTACTGCTACAATATTTCGCATCACATGTCCATTGGTATGTCACCATTCTATTCCTTATATGGGTATCATCCTTTATCTTTTGTCGACGTGATGTTTGGTGATAGCAGGGCTCCTAGAGCCAAGATTTGGATCCAAGAGAGTCAGGATATCCTCCAAGCTCTCAAGGATAACATGGCTATAGCGCAGAACCAGCAGAAGCTGTACACCGATAGGGGTCGGGTGGAGAGGCAATTCGAGGTAGGGGACATGGTCTACCTATGATTACAGCCATATCGACAGTCATCGCTGAAGCAGAAGGGGGTTGAGAAGCTCAAGCCCCACTTTTATGGGCCATACAGGGTGATACGCAGAATTGGATAGGTTGCATATGAGGTGGAGCTGCCCCAAGGCAGCAAGATTCATAACGTTTTTCATGTATCATGCCTGAAGAAGGCATTGGGGCAGCGGTGACCATGACGGATGAGCTACCACCCATGGATGATGAGGGACATTTGGTATTGTAGCCGGAGGCTATCATTGACTCTAGGGAGAGACGGTTGCAGAGCAAGACAGTCCGGGAATTCTTGCTGAAGTGGAAGAATTTGCCGGATGAGGATACCACTTGGGAGAGTGAGGAGATCTTACAGCATCCATCACTTTAGTTGCTTGAGGACAAGCAACATTTTTCCAGGGGAGACTATAATATTCCTAATTAGCTATGGCTAACTGGAATATTCGATTTTGTTTGATTTTTGCCTTCTATAGTTATTTGTAAATAAAAAGTGAGGAAGGGGGAACATAAATTACTTTAGAATAAAAAGTCACTTCCTAGGTAGCACAACATTGTGACTTAAGGGGGGACCAAGGGGGCCAAAGGGGGACGCAGAAATGGGGCCCACGTAGACACATGGAGGGACTGCGCAGGAGGAAAGGAACACATGGCAAGAAGGGGATCACGCAAGAGAAAGTGAGTCTAGGGATTGTGAGAGGCGGAGGCTATAAAATAGAGAGGAACCCCTCATTTGAGATCATTCTGGTTATGAGCATTTGTGATAGTCATTTCGAATTAGAGCACGCTGTCTATTTAGCTAGTCTGCAGCATTGTTTAGTGCATTGAGTGTCTCCGTTCGGAGATCTCGCCCTTAGTCTGGGGGGACTTTAAGTGCCTGCTCAAGCAAGGTATTTCCATTGGAATTCCAATAGTAGATTCATCAGCATTTCAGCAACAGTTTCATCAGCATTTCAGCAGCAGTTTCATCAGTATCTTTGAGGAACTGCGCAGAACCCCAAGGGGGTGATTTTCGAGGGTCAGCCATTTCAGAAAAGCTTTCTTGGTTTTTCTGGGTTATTTTGGGTTTTTTTAGTAGAGTCTGATTCCAGAGTTTCAGCCTTTTTTGACGAGGGGATTAGCCCCAAATCCTCATTCGATTTCCAGCAGCAGCAGTAGCACGGCAATTTCCCAGCAGCTAGGACGTAGATCAATGTGAGGCCATTCTAGGAAAGATTTCTGGGTTTTTCTGGGTTTCTTGAGTAGAGCCCGAATCCAGAGTTTCATCTTTTTCTGAGGAGGGGAGCAACCCCAAATCATCATTTGTTTTCTAGCAACAGCAGTGGCATCCACGCAGAGAGCATCCACGCAGAGAGGCCATTCTTATCATTCTGAGAGTATTTCTTCACTTGTCTTGTGCAAGTCGAGGTGCCATCTATCTAATCACCTCTTGTACTCATTTATTGCTCAGTATAATAAAATGGCTTAGCATTTCTCGCTGCATTTCTTGTGTATTTGGTTATATTTCCAGTTTACATTATTATATGTTGTCCCACTGTTATTTTATCACTTCTGGGTTATTATGTCATCTGCACATATTTGGTTGGGTTTTTGCTAGGGTTTCAGGAATATTCAAGGTTAGGAATATTACATGGGCATCGTCATCAGGTTTGGAATTTTTGAAGTTCATTCCAGATCATCCATTATTTGTGTCAAATATATTGTTATTATAGTCAGTTGCTGAAGTTCATAATGCACGCAGGCAGAATAGAGATATAAATTATTCTCATTGCCTGGAAAAATTAAAATATGTAATAGATATACATATGAGTACTTTAATATTTCTGACTTAGTTTGGTGGGAGTTTTTTTTCAATAATCGAAGTGATATCATTTCAAGAACAACAAATGAAGATATAACTTTGAAAACTCTATTTGTGTGGCCACAAAATGTGTCAAATGAACATGAGGAAAGAAACATTGTTGAACAGCAATAATCTCAAGGTATTATTAATTTTTCACATGTAAAGGAAAGAGAAATGTATATTGGTTCCAGAAGATCTCGTGCACAACGTGAAGCCATGGAATACCTTTACAGGGGTTTAGTACATGATATTAAGGAGGGTTTCATGATCGTAGTGCTTACAGATGGAGATCCCAATGGATATCCATTATGGGTTGCTAAGGTTATAAAATCTGTTACATAAAATGAAGATGTTGCAGGTGTTGAAGTACATTGGTATGCTACAAATATAGATCCGTTCAATGGTGTGTACAAGTCAAAGATGGTAGTTGATAAAAAAATTGGCAGAAAGAGAAAAAGAAATGGTACAAATATAAATCATCGCTGCACAGACCTCTTAAAATTTGAGGATGTTGACATATTTGTTTATGACTTCAATTTAAAAAAGATAGGAACTCTTCGCTTCAAGACGATAGAGATTCTGAAGAGGTTGTTACCAGAAGGAACATTGTTGAGATGGGAGTCTATTGAAACCAGTCTTAGATCCAGAAGAATTTTGAAACCTGCAATTGTGGGCATGCATGTGGACTCAGATGGGGCACTAGTTGATGAAAGAGAAGAATATGGAACATATTCATATTCATCTAGTCATTCATCTCAAAATTTGAATTATGATGATGTGCAAGAAAATATGAGTGATTTTGAATAATTCTCTAAGATAGTTTATATAGCTCATGTTTGCATCATATCTTGAAATAAAAATTTTGATTTCCATATGGTGTTAAATGAAGTTATGAATCATTTTTATGTTTTTTGGATTATATGTTTTAATTATGATGATTTTTATTGTTTAGAACATCTACAATGCAACAATAACTTAAAGATATAATTTATGTTTCATTCAATCTACAAGTATTGACATTTTGATTAATTTAGTCACGTAATTTGTTCATAATGTCATGGTTTAAATGTTTTGAAAACTTAGAGTTTTTTAATTCTATGGTTGAAAAATTTCCAATTTTTTTGTATATTTAATGTTATGGTTGAAAACAATTAGAATTTTGGCGTTCTTTAGTATCATGTTATTTAATGTTTAACAACATGGATGAAAATAGATGGAATTTTAATGTGTTTCGGGTCCCATTATTTTATCTTTATTTTCATTACTCAAAAAATGTTGAAATTATACTTGGGAAAGAAAAATGTTATTCTACCAACAACATTAGTGTGTTTTTTCCTCAAAAACAATTGTTCTTTGCACAAAAAAATTGGTTTTACTGCCATTTTTTAAATATGTTGAAAATTAACCCTAAAAAAAAGCATCGTTCCAGTATACACACTTTTCATTTTTAGCACTATTTTTCACTTTTTTGGGGTTTTTTTGGCTAGAGTTCCCATTTTGAGTTTATAGTTCCCATTTCAGAGTTTACATTGTTCAAGTCCTAAACCACATTTATAGGATTGAAACTGACTTTTTGGATCGACAATCTTACCCAAGAACTTCTAAAGTTCAAAGCTCTTTCAACAAATTCCCAACACAATCTAACCACTATCATTGAAACAGGAAAATTCAAGCCTTCTCACCTCTTTCACTTACACAAGAGAGAGAGGCCCACATGTCAGCTTATCTCTGAAGACATAAGTAGCCATAAGTTCGTACCAATATAAGTCTCAATTCACCATTTCAATATGCACAAAGATAAGTATGAAATCTCGTAGGCTACTGAAATCACATACAATCCCTACAAGAAAAATTAACATTTTAGTTGATGTGTAAATAAAAGATTACCTATGACTAGGTTACCTTTGCATACAAGAAATCATTCATTAGAATGGAAGCTAATCAACATTCAAGCAAGCTATGCAAGGAGCTCAACTCACTACTCATACATTTTCAACAAAGTGATATCTTGTTTTAATATTATCATTACATTTACACATGGTAATCCAACATATCAATAAGCATGACAGTTTAAGAAGTAATTGCATTTAATTTACAACAAGATAGATTTCACTTATCTCATTCAATTAAACCTGTTGGAAATTGAAGAAAATATAGCCACTCTCTACCCAACTATAGGCACGACTACTTTGTAGGTCTCTTACATTTGGCCACCCTCAAGTTGAATCCAATGTCTAAAGGATGTTTCAATCAAGAAATTTCAATAAGGGTTTGTTACACAGTATTTTTTCACGCCTCCTGCACTTCCATCTGACATACCCCGAAGTGCCCGAAACATGACCATTATGCAGTCACGTACTCAGTCATGTATACAAGTCAAATCCCTCCTAAGACATTTATTGGAAAATTCCTTAAGCTTTCCATGAAGAAATAGCTCTAAAACCCTAAATTGAGAATCATTGCTCGTATAAGACTTAAAACAGCGATGGTCTCGTTTTGCACTATACTTGACTAGTGATGGCATTTCTCTGTTCCTTGCATACCCACGATGATCCCAAAGTGGTAATTTTCCCAAAGAGGATGAGAAGCTTCGTGATCTAGAAGTTTCCAGAGCGATGAGCTGGAGGTTGTTTGGCATAGATTTGGTCGAATCCTCCCAACTTGGCCTCTTGGTCTTATCCCTATGAGATACCTCCTTGAGATGAGGCCTAATCCTATCTTTGGAGAGGTCCTACCTCCCTTTCCCAACCTATAAAATCATCCTCTCCCATTCCCAAATGGTTAGAGGTTGGTTTGTTTACGTCTATTTACACCCTTATGCGAAGATTGTGCCTAGAGGTTATTCATTTGACTTGGAGGAGTGCTTTGAGAGTTCTTGGCTTGAACTTGGATTACCACTCAAGGAGAGCCTATCAAAATCAAGGCTTTTGTTGTAAGCTTCCCTTTCTTTTCTAATAATACACAACTGTTGGTTCATCTTCCCAAAATGCATATGTTCATGTATCACTTAGCTTGACATTCCTTGATCAGTTAAGTAGGTTGCTATTGGATTTTTTATTTGTTTTGGTATGCCTTGTTGTGTCTTGATCACTTGTGCAGGTACCTAAACACTGAGAGAAGCAATATCAAGCCCATGATACAAGCAGTTCAGGATCCTCAACAAAGGAGATCAGAATAGCATCAAAACGAGGTAGGCCATCTCTTTTGTACTTATTTTCAATTGTAACCTAGGAAGATGTCTAGTTGATTGTCACTTCAGTTACTAGACCCACTCATTGGGCTAGAGGGATTGTCTATGTCCCCAGATAGGATTAACCTTGACAACAAAATCGCAACTCCGTTAGGGAGATATAACCCTTTCCGTTCAATCCTTCATCCTACTTTTTGTTGAGATTGACCAACCATCAGCTTTCTAGCATGTTTTCTTTTCTGCAATTATTTTTACTTGTTGGTGATTGCTTGAGGACATTGATTTTTGTCTGGTCTTGAATACTTCATATTTTTTCTTCATTTTTCTCACCCATCGCGGGTTTATCCCTGACAGTCGCGATGACATCGCATATTTGTTAAGTACAGTCGTGATTATCGCTCTTTTTCCTATGACAGGTGTGATGATCCCAGAGTATAAGAGAAAATAGTGTTTTTTCTTCTTGTTTTCAGTTTTTGTGTGCTCTATCAATGATTTTCCAGACTTTCTATGGTGTTTTTGATTGATTGCCTTAATTAATTTGCAAAATTTGACTCATTGGCTTTGAAGTGAGATCTGATTGAGTTCTAGGGTTTCTAGTCAATTGGTCATCACTCCCTGCTTGTTGGTGTCATTGAGATGTTTATTTTGCTGATTGATTGAATGTTGTTTTCTGTGGGAATCATTGAAAACATTGTTTTGCATTTGTTTTAGCTTGTATTTCGAAATTTACTTTTCGTGAAAATGCATTAGATTAGTTGCATTGAAAAGTTATTTTTTTAGATTCATCATTGAAAATAGATCACATTTTCAGTGATTGAAAGCTAAAAATTGTATTAGGTGCATCAAATCATTGAAAACAAAAAGAAAAGCATAATTCCTATAAGTTCATATTTGTAAAGTAAAACCATTTTGCTTTCGAAAAAGTTGCATTTAGGATAGTGAAAAATGGAAATCATTTTTTACTTTTGGCATTGCATTTAGTGAAATGAAAGATTAGATTTTGTTTTCACATTTTGCATTTGGAAGACGAAATTGAAAGTTAGTGGCAGACATTTTGCATGATGCATTTGTTTGATGCATTATTGGTTGAAAATTTTCCTTGATTAGTCTATCTTTCATTGAAATGAAATGTTTTCCTTTTCAAATGTAGTTGCATCTTAGGTGTTCAAGTGACATTGTTAAGGCCTTGAAACTGAAACATAATTGAAGATCAACTTTAAAATAGATCAATTAATCTAAGGAGAATTTGAAACATTAATGTTCATACTTAGTGATCTAGGCCAGAGACGTTTTTCGGTGTCTATAAAACTTAACAACTATCGTTTGCCTTTGCATTAGACAGCGCTAGCACGGACTTGCGCTCCCTGTACCGTCTAGTATATAAAGGGAGACCCTCATAGGTTGCAAACCTTTTATCCATAGGAAGTCGATTCTACCACCCTGTAAACGTGATACAACGAACACATCATTCAAGGAGATTTCCTGTACGTATGTCAAGTCCTTGGTAAATTTATTTGCTAGGGTGTTGTTGATGCCTCGAAAATCGCTGCAACAACAATGGGGGATAACCCCCCGGTCCGGACCTTAAAGCAGCTCCTTTTCCATTTGGTGTGGTGGCTCCGACTGGTTTAACTAGGTCCAGTTACCTTCTCCCTATCGCTATTGGTTTATGATGTATCTTTAACTACCAATAGACAGGGATATCATATCACTTCTTCTTGCTGATCAAGCAAAAGAATGACCCTTAAGCTGATTTGGGTTCAGCCAAGCCACAAATAAAGTTTTGCCTCTTTGAGAAGAGGACTTAAAAGAATGTAGAAATTACTCTAAATGAAAACAAAAAGAAACTAATCTTAATCCTATCTTAATTAGACAAATATAGATCTAACCCAACTAAGAGCAAGATAATTAAAGTATTGGGATTTAAATATGTCTTGCTTATAATGAATATCAAGTTAATGAAGTAGTTCAATTAACTGATATTATGGATACCAAGACACATCCTATTGAGACCTCTTCATTGAAATAATAAACCAACAACACTCCAGGAAGTAGTTCACAAAAATGATATTGATTATCAAATCAGTAAATCCAATAATTAAACAATAATATGCAGAAATAGTTCTTAACACATTACCATTCAATAAATCAGTTTTATAAGGCAGATTTCTGAGTAAATAGTTACTCAGAAATCGGAAATTAATTCATAAGAACAAAAATACATAATAACAATATTGAGACAAATTACTCATATCGACAAAAGTGCACAAACATGAATAAAATGACACATTCATGTTATCATAAAAATGAAACTGATATTTGAAACAGTAGTATTAGAAATACCAATTTATTGCATCCATTTCTCTGACCTCGGTCTCCAACAGTCCTTTACATTGTTTGAACTTCTGCTGTCAAAACTAGAGCCACAATTGTGCAAACTCTGCCTCTCATACATAATTCAAGATACAAAGGAAAAATCCTCAATAATCCCCAGATCTGAGATTTTCTCTCCTCCCTCCTACAATTCTAAATTCCTATTACAGTAGTTCTTTTAGAAGTCTAAAATTGCAGAGGAGAGCAGCCTCCTATTACATTCTGCAATCTGTTATTTATAATATTTGCAAAGGAATTCTTGAGAGGAAAGTTTGTCGAAAAGAAATTTGTCAAATCCAATTTTATTTGCTCAAAAATTATAATCTTCAATTGCTGGAGCATTCTTATTGACTGAGATTCTTTTCTCCATATTTCTTTCACTATTTTCCTGCAAAAAGAAATCGAAAAAAAAAAATAAATAAATAAATAAATAAAAAAAAATTGCAACAATAGAATCAAAATGTCATTGTTGGCAAAAATTGCAACAATAGAATCAAAATGTCATTGTTGGCATTTAAAACAAATCCAATCAAATACAATTAAAAAAATAATTGAAAATAAAATGTAAGTTTTCTATTGATGCTTGGGATGTTTTAATTGGCCAAGAATATTATTGATGAGCGAATCTGCAATTAGAAGAGGCTTGGGTAAATGAAAATAAAACTCAGAAAATTGATTTTGTTTTCAAAATTTGGAGCTTGATCTTCTACCTGATTTTCGACCCAACAAATAGCCAAATCTGTTAGTGAAACCTCCTCAGAAATATACTCCTTGATTTTATCTTTCCAATGAGCTGCCTTGGACCTCATTTGGCCAAGTAAAACTCAATCTATGGGCCTCCAAAGTTGATGAGTTAAAACTGACACAATTCTTGAATTTTTGTTGCTGGGCTAAAAATCAAAAATTTTAATTAAAAATTTAATCCTAAATTAGTCTCTAATTAATTTTTAATTTAATTGTAATTATGAACTAAACTAATTAATTAATCTAACTAACTGATTATATATTGATTATTTACAAACAAATTTAATCTAATTCAAAACTAATTAATATTTATCTGATAATATTTTAGGATTTAAATTTAATCAAATTAATTAAATGTTATAAATTAATTAATCTAATTAATTTAAAACTTATTAACTACATATTAATTTTAAACTAAACTAAAATACACTAACCTATTACCTCCACTCTTCATACATATGAGTGAATAAGACAAATCCTTTGAAACTTATATTACCTCCACTCTTCATACATATGAGTGAATAAAACAAATCCTTTGAAACTCATATTACACCACGAATTACATGAGGCTTTGATTAGTCGTGTTATGCCTTTTCGCAATCGGGAGGATGGAAGAGTTTTTTAAACTTGTCTCATATAGAAGTTCTGATCCGATTAACTCATTCGAATGAGTTTGAAATTAAAACAAAACATAAACCTCGTAATGTGACTTGGTTAGTGACTTGGTTAATGTCTTTTGACTTATGCTTATCATCGATCGGGGTATGTATGTATCGGGGATCGGAGGTATGGAGGTATCGATCGGGGTATGTATGTATCGGGGATCGGAGGTATGGAGGTATCGGGGTTTCAAAATGATATGTGCCGATTAAAACTTTCGATCCGATCCAAAGTCCCGATGCGATTGATTTTTTTATTATTATTTTGTTATTATATATATTTTTTTATATATTAAATTTAATTAAATTAATTAATATATATAATTAATTAAGATTAAATATTATTTTTTTATTTTGATTTTTATTTTAATGAAATTTAGTTAAGTTGTGAAATTATCTAAACTATGGCTATTTGAAAAATAAATAAAAATAATAAAAATAAACTACAATTACTTGGATGTTTGGGTTTTCGAGATTAGTGATCTATTTTGAAAATTAGAATAAATTACTAAAATCCCAATGTTTCATGATTTGGCTGCATAACTAAAAATGAAAAAATGTTAGTAAAAACTCACTACGGGTTAATATTTAAAATGAATGCATTATTGAACTAATTTATTTACAAAATGCAATATTGTACATTTTATGCATTTTTAACCCAAGCTAGATAAATGACGAGACTTCAAAGGAGTACCATTTTCAAACCAGTGGACCAAATGAGGTGAAACAAGCGTCAATGGAAAGCTTATAAAAAATCAATTCTAACAAAGCAATTAAAACAAGAATCCAAAGAAAATGAAAATTTAACAAAAGCGTATGATAATCGACTAAATAAAAATCCAAAAATGTGCTTAGCCAAAAAATTGATAGAAAGGGTCCCCATTATTTGAAGTGAACATATCAATAATGGGGGGGTTGTGTTTTTACCACAACAGGTGTATATTGCAGTTCATTGTTACTTGGTAATCCCTTTTTCCTAGAGTATCATGAGTACTCTTTCGATTTTTTCAACTCCTTAAAATTGAAAAGATCATCAAGCACTTGTCCTTTCAAGCTTGCTAAACCAACGAAAGTGACTAGAGACCTTTTCGTCCTTTTCTCAACTCTTAAAACATAGGCAAAGTTTTTGTTTCAAATTCTAAAATTAATTGACCGCGGAACAACATCCTTCCTATGGAAATACTCCTTGGTAGATATTAGGTTGATACCAATGGCAACATTTCCTGATTCTACCAGTCAAGGAAACCCCTCTGATGGGAATCTTAGTCCTTTTCCTTCTTTTGGAAATGTTGGTGCTCCCTATATGGAAACATTGTCTCTTCCTAGATTGACCATTGGTCTGCCAATTTGGTTGTTTTCAACCTCGGTGGTTTCGAGTGTCCAAACTGCTTTTCAACCGATAACAGATCGATCTTATGTACTATAAATATGGTTCAATTTCAACAAGTCTCACACCCATATTTCAAAAATGCTTAGAGAAAAGTAATTACACAATCAAAATATTGTAACAAGATAAGCTAAAAGCTCAAAGCCACTATTTGTTTTGGGTTTGAATCCCTCAATTTTTTTTATTTTTTCTTCAAGAGCTCACTAGATGAATTTTTGAGTTCCTCTAGCCCCAACTAGCAGGAATCCCATCCAATAAAACAGAAGAATTATAAATCTCCTTCTCCTCCACCTAAACAATCTCAACCCCATATTGATCCTAAAGTTGACCCCTCGCCTTCTTCGCTTGTTTCTTCACCCCGTTCTTCCTCTTCGCCTAGTGAAAGTTTGGATTCTAGTAATCGAGAAGCTAAGAAGAAGAAGAAGAGTACGAAGAAGAAGAAACAAAATAAGCAAGGGAGCAACTAAACAACTATTGTTACCATTGCAAATAATGAAGAAAAATCTTCCAACAAGCCCCAAAAAGTAAATTCCCTTGCATGTTATGTAAGGGTGACAACCTTCTACGAAATTGTCCTTGTATTCCTAAGGTTTTAGAAATGTGGTCCACAAGTTCACATTGACCTTTTTCATCAGCCTCTAACGATCATGCTTATGACAAACCCTCAACTAGTAACAATAAAGGTAATCATCCCATTAAGTAACACTAAATTTCCCTGTAAGTTGTGTGAAGGTAAGCATCCCATTCACCTTTGTCCTCTTTTCAATGAAGCTTCCAAAGAGTTGGAAAACCTTACATTCTATCAACCTTGTCTTATGATTGGGTATCGAAAGATTTCCCCTAATCCTTTGTTATTTGATCAAGTGATTGATCAAAAGCCATCTTTGGTCCACCCTGTTTTCTCTGAAAGTGATTCTCATGAGTCCATTCTCAACCAACCATTGGTCGAGAAAACAATAGACCTGGCCCCACCTTCAGTTAACCGTACCTTTCCGGTAGAGAGTGAACCTCATACCATTCAGGTTCTTCGGGTTTCTTCAATTTCAAATGAACTGGAGGGAAATCCTCCCTTTCCCGAGGTGCATGAGTGTAGTTCTCATGTTCCCATAAAGCAAGAGAGAAGTTCTCACGTTCCTACGCCACCCCCTCCAATTAGTTTAGTAACTTCTATTTATTGGAGTCGACTGGCAAGATATCGTCTTCCATCTTATGTGACTTTCCATATTACATTACAGGATTACCATATGTATGTGCCTATAATAGTCATAAATGAGGGCGCATCTGTTAACATCATGTCCTCAACTACTTGGAAAGATTTAGGTTCTCCACAACTTGTCCTTGTCACTCAGAATCTGTTAGCTTTTAACAGAGGAACCAGTAAATCGTTAGGGATCCTTCCTAAGTTACCTATTACTTTAGGAGGAAAGACTCTCTATATAGATGTGATGGTTTTCCAAGGCCCATTATATTTTAATCTACTCCTTAGTCGTGACTATGTTTACGACATGGGAGCTCTTGTCTCTTCACTCTTTCGAGTGATGTATTTCCTGCATGAAGGAAACATTGTGATCATTGATTCGCTGACATTCATTGGTCTTGAATCAACTCCCAATCAACCATCATCCCTAAATGGTTCTCATATGCAAGCAGTATCACCCCCACCACAAGTTAATTATGTGGCAACCTGTTTCATGCCCACCTCTACTAATGATCTACTGGCTGATATAGTACACCATGTATTGGCAGAATTGGAGCCCAATTTTTCATTTCGACCCCTGTACATGTATCCCTTCCAGAGTTTTTTTTCTCCCATCTGATGAGAACCTCTTGGAATCCATGGCCTCTTATGGGTTGTGATAAATGGTTTGGAGCAGAGTTCCTTGTCTTATGTCAAGCTCCTTAAAAAATGAAACAAGGGATAAGAGCAGAGTTCCTTGTCTTGTGTCAAGCTCGTTAAAAAACAAAACAAAGGACCATGAGGATAGATTTTTTACTATGTCAACCTCGTTCAAAAATGAAATAGGTCCCCATGAGGATAGTTATTTTACTATGTCAACCTCGTTAAAAAATGAAATAGGTCTCCATGAGAAAAGTTCTTTTACCTGCGTCAAGATCGTTAAAAAATTAAAAAAGGTGTCATGAGCATGGTTCTTTTCCTATTTCAAGCTCGTTAAAAAATGAAACAAATCCCCTTCAAATTTGAGTCTTTGATTAGATCTCGTAAAATTCCAGTCGATTCTTTCACTTGATCTCATAAAGTGAACCTTCATTCCATCCACCTGTTAGTAACCAGTAGTCTACTAAAGTGAATGAAATGAAGCTTGGGGGGCATGTACCTCGAATTGAGTCATTATGTTGGGAGCATGCAAACAAACTCAAGCATAGTATATCTTTGTTTCAAGCTTGTGTAAAAATGAAACCAAATCCAAGCATAGTTTATTTCCATTTCAAGCTTGTGTAAAAATGAAGCCATCCTCAAGTATACTCAAGCTTAGTTTCTCATGTTTCAAGCTTGTGTAAAATTGAAACCATTTCCACTTTATATCTCGTGATTTCCATTTTTATAAGATAGTTTTTTCTAGATGAGCCTTGGTTTGTTCATTTCATCGTCACCATCTCTTTGGCCAATCATATGATTTCACTTGATTGTTTTACCCTTGCCTAAGGAACATCTGTGATGAGTGGTCTTATTAGCCAGTCTCTTGACCCTTATGTGTTTTGAGCAATTCCATCATTACCAGAACCAATTGCTATCCTTTTATACCACTCATTCTTCGAGGCAGAGTCATCTTTCAGCTCTTTTTCGAAACTCTAAAATGAAAATATTATAGATTACTTGTCATTTATAACTCATTAAAGTAAATGAATTGACATTGTCTCATTATATGTTTACCCCTTTTGTGGGCTGAGGTTGACTATTTACAAAAAAGATACACCTTGTTCGATATGGTCAAGAGGTTCCCTCAAATATTTTTTTCTACATTTTCGGGTTAGACGGACAAATTACGAAAAGGGACATGATGGAGTTTTATTTTTTCGTCTCTTTTTCAAACTCTCTAAATATGAAAAATACATCGAGTTACTCTTCCATCGAACTCATAAAAATTAAACGATGAAAGACTTGTCACCATGATGAGCCCAAGTTTCTCCTTCCTAGGACTCATAAAAATTACTAGGATGTATTCATCCGAAGGGTGAACTTATACAACAAGCATATGGTGTCCTCTTCAATCTTGTGTAAAGAGATACTCACTATAAATAGCGGGGAAAATGAAGATGAAACATCTTTTATATAGGCAACATGTCGCTCTTGAACATGATACTCTTTTGCTCTCGTGTCAAGTTTGGGACATCCTCGCTCAGTCACTTGTCCTCCCGGGTTTGAGTAATCCATTTTTGCCTCTCATTTAGCTATGCCATTTTTTCATATTGACCTTTAGTCCTATGTCAAGTCAGATGTTGCCACACTCCGGAGTCGTGTCACTGGTGTTCAAGAGAAGTCCAATCTGTAGTTATTTACCTATGCATTGTCTGACCCATTGTTATAGTCTTGGATCTCATTCATTTCATTCCATTTTATTCCTTGTTTCGTGTCAATGATGAGGGATTCATCATTTCCCTCCTTCGACAGGTCACTTCCTATTGACTTCAGCTCATTATCCAGGAAGATGACTTAGAAACTCCATTTTTGTACCTTAGAGCTTGCATGCCCTAATGGAAAGTTCTTCGCATTCGACGACGAGTCTTCATCATTGACTTCCGATTGGATGATTCCACAAGTGTTAAACTTCAGTTTCATTATCACATTCACGGATTGTATTATCATACCTTGAGAACCATTGACATTATTGGTGGTTTCTCTCGTACCTGTTAACAGTCCACTTCATTGGTCGGTAATCAGGTGGTTTTCTAGCATGTTCAACTTCAACACATTTATTTGCATGTTAGGATTCATACTTTGCTCGGGTCGAGATGGAGCACAAGACCCCGAGTCTTGTCTAATATGACTCAGGTTGTGTGGAGTTATATGTTTGATTGTACACATGTTTCTACTATACGGATGGTTGTGACCATATCGTGGGACTTTATATTTATGATGATCCTCGTTATCTGGATGGTTGCACCCATGCCATGGATCTTTTCATATAGTCTTCACCATCTGGATGGTTGTGTCCATGTCATAGATTCATGTCTTGATCTCAGATATGTATATGTATATGTATATGTATATGTATCCTTGATTTGCAAGTCTCCTGACAGTGTGTTTTCTTGTCCTTGCACAAGCTCGTAAAGCATCTCAGCCACCACTCATCATTCTGCCTCCATACTTTAGGGGGCATCTGTTACACAATATTCTGTCACATCTCCTGCACTACCCTGTGACATACCCCGAAGTGCTCGAAACATGACCATTATGCAGTGTACTCATTCATGTATACATCTCAAATCCCTCTTAAGACATTGATTGGAAAATGCCTTGATCTTTCCCTGAAGAAATAGCTCTAAAACCCTAAATTGAGAATCATAGCTCTTATAAGGCTTAAAAAACGATGGTCGTGTGTTGTACTATAGTCGACCAGCAATGGTATCTCTCTGTTCCCTTGCATACCTACAATGATCCCAAAGAGGATGATAAGCTTCATGATCTAGAAGCTTCCAGAGCGACGAGCTGGAGGTTGTTTGGCATAGATGAGGTTGAATCCTCCCAATTTGGCCTCTTGGTCTTATCCCTATGAGCTACCTCCTTGATATGAGGGCCTAATCCTATCTTTGCATAGGTCCTAACTCCCTTTCCAAACCTATAAATTCATCCTCTCCCATTCCCAAATGGTTAGAGGTTGGTTGGTCTATGTCTATTTGCACCCTTATGCTAAGATTGTGCCTAGAGGTTATTCATTTGACTTGGAGAAGGCATGCTTGGAGAGTTCTTGGCTTGGACTTGGATTACCACTCAAGGAGAGCTTATCAACATCAAGGCTTTGGTTGTAAGCTTCCCTTTATTTTCTAATAATACACAATTGTTGGTTCATCTTCCCAAAATGCATATGTTTATGTATCATTTAGCTTTACATTCCTTGATCAGTTAAGTAGGTTTCTATTGGATTTTCTATTTGTTTTGGTATGCCTTTTTGTGTCGTGATCACTTGTGCAGGTACATAAACATTGAGAGAAGCAAAAACAATCCCGTGATACAAACGGTTCAGGATCCTCAACAAAGGAGATCGGAATAGCATCAGAACGAGGTAGGCCATCTCTTTCGTTCTTATTTTTAATTGTAACCTAGGAAGATGTCTAGTTGATTGTCACTTCAGTTGCTAGACCCACTCATTGGGCTAGCGGGATCGTGTCTGTCCACAAAGAGGATTAACCTTGACAATAGGGTTCAAATCAATGTATAGAATATGGAGACAATTTTCCTTCACTTGCAGGAAACAAGAATGCTACCTCTCAAGCATTGAGTCTTGAGTTATTCACACCACCAAATATGGCCATTGTGGGCCTACATGATACAAAATGAAATCCCTTCACTTATCTCTACATACCCTTAGTGATTCTCCTTGTCGTAAGTGCTTCTTGTGCATAAGATGTCCAAACAACTGAGTTCCCTCAATCTTCCCAACTCAGTTAGAGGGTTTCCTCACTAGTTTCCTTAACTGACATATTTCAATCATGGACTCCTTCATAGGTCTGCCATAACCCAAGGAGCTATCATATCTCCTTTTTTTTGTGTCACTCTCTCACATCCCATGCAATTCGAGTTCCACGCATGGTTTTACAAGTCACCTACACACGATAGGTTCGTGGTTCATACCTAGTCCCCCTTAGATGGCAGTTTGACACACTCCTTTTCTTTCTCTTTTGCCCCTGTCTCTAGTGGCTAATTTTATTTTTCTTTATTTCTCATGAGCATTTCCTCCCGTATGAGTGTTTTGGGTCCCTCACATTATGGATTCAACCGAGACCTGCCATATGGTATGTAGCACATGCTTGGGGTAGTCTGGTACCTCCCTCCCCCATATCTCTCATAACTACTTGGCAGTTAGGTAGTTCAACTAGAACATTAAGGGTCAAAAAAATTATTTCAGGAAATATAGGAGACTTGATAATCGTCTTATAGGCTTCCTCAAGCAAACTATCATTTCATACATCAAGAATCATATATGTGAGTCATTATTTTTAGCTTTAGTAATTTATAATTTAATTAATAGGATATATTCGTCAAACAAATTTGGCAAGCTACTTGTGATAACCCTTCAACATTATTATCCTTTAATTATATTTAAAAAGCTTGGATATTAGAAAAGGGATACTACTATAATGCCCCACTCTAGTTGATTGACCTTGATATGACACTAGCCTTGTTATAGCCTTGAGGCTCATACATTAATCATTAAGGACCTCAAGTTGAGGATTTGGATATTTGAATTTTACTATTTGTAGATGCGATAATAATTATTTTCGAGTTTGATGTGATTATGATAATATTTGGGATGGATTTGTTTTATGACTACGTCTAATCATGCGATGGATTCATTATGTTGTCTCTTTACATTAGTTCTTTCTCCTGGTTAACAAAGATGTTGAGTATTATATCATGGTGATGATTTAGCATGCGAGTATATTGGTGACTAATGTTGTGTACAAGTACTACTAATGATTATTCAGTGTGGCCAGAGACTACCCAGATGCACTTGCATACGACGAGTCAACAACCTCTTATTTCATTTTAATCACATACTATTGTCTCAAAAAAAAATTAAAGCCCAATTTAAAAAAAAAAAATGGTGAATTCCAATGGCATGTTAATTGGTTGCAGGCACAAGTTAGGTGTTTGGTCAAACGACTCACACATGGGTAATGGGGCTATACAAATAAATGGTACTTCATGGGAGGGGTGGAAAAGTGTCCCTGATTCCACATGCTAGCACCCCCAATGTGACTGGGGCTGAAAGATGTTAGCATACCTTGGCCTTGAAGATCATGATGTCATGGGGGGAAATCCCAGATTGGGCCACTCACGAGGATTTTACTTGGGGGGTGCATCAAGGTAGATTCCTTTATCTCAGACACCATTAGTCTCACTATAGAAGGCGAGATAGAAGAGGATAACGGTCTCCATTGCCGCACCTATTTTTTTCCCTCATAGACACTGAATGCTTGAAGGGCAAGCAGTGTGGCATCCTTGGAATTTCAAGGGAAGTTCTTAAAGGGCTTGACCACCTTGGCACCCTTGGCATCAAGAAGAAACCAATTGGTGTGCCATCGTTGGAACTTCGAAGAGAATTTCTTGAAGGGTATAACCGACTTCAAACCCTTGGTATCAAGAAGAAACTACTTAAATATAATTAAGATATGATAAACATATTAATTCACATAATGTGGTAAATGAGATTTTAGAACTAAGTTACCTAAATCAAGAATAAACCTTGGGATAAAGGGAGAATAGGAAGAAATTAAAATATTGGACCAAATGGACCAATTGAGAACTCTACCCTTCCCACATTTGGAAAATCCTAGGTAGATAATGTGCATATAAAGTAGCTCCAAAGTTCATAATTGTTTTAATAAGCAAAAGGTGGGGGAAGGGACATAGAGTTAATTAGAAACATTAATCCTAAAATACTTTAACCCCATTAAGAAAAGAGGGCAACAAATGAATATAAATAATAATGAATTAAATTAAAGAATTTAATTTCATGAGAGAACCTCCATGTGGCAAGAGCTAACACAATGATCTCCATCTAAGAGTAATTTTAAGTTAAACTAGTGTGTAGTTGGGGGACCAAATCTGAGACCTACCACTTGACTTTAGTAATGAACACAAATTGAGCATAAAAGGGGGATCAAGAGACAACTAGGGGAATAAATAGGGAGTCATGTTGGGGTGAGGAAAAATATTATTTTTGAATAAGAATTTAAGTAAATAATTTAAGGGAACCTTAGTGAGAGGTCGACACATGGGTGGGTGAATAACCAAACTTTTAAATTAATAAATATAATTATTTTTGCATGAAGTGTTAAATCTCGCCTATGAAGCCTCCTATAGAAGGAACAAGCTATGAGAGCATTTTTTGCCATATTGTTGGATGGATTACATAAAGCTATTATGAATGACTATGAAGTTGATAGTGATTTTGGTGTGGTGGAGGTCATTAGAGTATAAATTGTCGAGCCAAGGGTGTTTTCCTCCATCGGCTAGTATTATTTCTCTAATTTGCAACCACATTGCAGCTCGAGGGTCTGTGGGAAAGAAGAATACCCAAGGAGTATGTTGGGGGGTCTGTAGAAAATCATGTAGATTCACAAGCTCATGCAATGTAGTGAAGCACACGGCAATAATCCACTTCTATTTTCAACTAGTGGAAGCCAATAGATCGATGAAAAAAATATAAACAAGAAGAAGATAAATCAATGCCACATAACACAAGATGTATCTGGGGAAAGCCACTACTCAAAACCCCGCTATCTGTATTGCACATATCAGAAATATGAGTGAAGATGCAAAGCTTTTTCTCACTAGAACAATTGTGCACAAGTATTCTCAACTATCTCATGTCACAAGCTAGCTCTTGGCCAACACTTAGCCAATTATGCAGCTCTCCAAGCCCCTAATCTCTTGCATAATGCTTAGGATGAATAGCTTGTATTTAAAGGGAATTCATGCTTCCAAAACTGTGCAATCTAAACATAGGATCAATCTCTGATGCATGTGTGATATTTACACTCCAGTAAATAATACCACTTATAGTACATTGTCCCTACACTCTAGTCTCAACTAGGTCTTTTTATGAACTAACATGCATGAGTTTCTCATGAGGGAATCTTCAGTTAACTGGAGTAGCACTAGTGGATGCATTAGTGCACCAACTGACTATTTGTCCTCTATTAGTTCCAAAAATAAATTAGAACTAATTTAACTAAACTTAACTCAGTAAACTGAGTGATCTAATTTCCAATTCAATTTAAACTCATACTAAACCCCTAAAACTTAGGGAGAACATATACATGACTACAGAAAGACTTCCAACTCGAAACTCCTAAGGTAATTAAGTTAATTAAACTTAATTAACTATTTACAAGTTGCTATGAGAATATAATTCGATTTTAATTCTCAATTTAATTCAAGGAAAAATTAAACTGGAATTTCTTGTGGTCATTTCTCAACACTGTCTCTCAACAAGAAAGGGATTATCAGCTACCCCGATCCTGTACCTGTGAAACTCGAATTTACATCTTGACAATGCCTTTGTCAAAATGTCAACATCTTGCTCCTTCGTGGGAATGTACTCTAACAACATAATCCGCCTCAATACACAATCTTTGAGATGATGATATCAGATATCAATATGTTTGGACCAATCTTGAAAAACTGAATTTTCAAAGAGTTTGATACAACTTTGATTATCGCAATAAATCACAGTTGGATCCATCTATTGACCAAACAAACTAACCAGGATCTTCCTCATCTAGATGGCCTCACATGTTGCCTAACTCTCACCCATGTACTCTATCTCTGCCACACTGAGTGCAACTGATCTCTGTTTCCTATTGTACCAAGAAATTGTTGTTGACCCAATACTGAAGATCCCTTTGATGTGCTTTCCGGTCAAATGGACTCCCTGCCCAATCTTCATCAGTGAAGCCTTAAAGCTTCACTCCCTCTATCTGTCTGTACCATAATCCATATTGAGAAGTGCCCCTGAGGTATCTCAACACATGCTTTGTTGCCTTCCAATGCATCTAGGTAGGCTTAACCATTGCTTAACTAAGATGGTTAACTGCATGGCACATATTTGGTCGGGTGTTCACCAAGTACATGAGTAAACCCACAAGTTGCCTGTAAACAATAGCCTCCACTACTTTACCTGAAGTAGCATCCTCCTTCCTCCAATTACTTGTTAAATGAGTCTCCATGGGTTTCCTGCTCTCCATGTGGAATCTCCTGAGTATCTCATTGGCATACTTGCTTTAAGACACAAAAGACTCCCCATCTCCCTGCCATACCTCCATGCCAAGAAAGTAATGCATGAGCCCTATGTCCTTTATCTCAAACTCTCTTGCAAGGTCCTCCTTGCAAGACTTGATCAGTTGATCATCACCTGTCAGTATAAGATCATCAACATAAAGCACAATGATTAACTGTTTACCTTCCACCACTCTGTGGTACAAGTTCGCATATGTTTCACTCTTCGTGAAGCCCAACCCGATGAAGTAGCTATCTATCCTGGTGTACCAAGCACGGGGTGCTTGCTCCAGCCCATACAACACTATCTTGAGTTTATGCACATGCGACTCACGGTCAAATGTCTCAAAACCTTCATGTTGCTCTATGTACACCTCTTCCTCAATCATGTCGTTAAGGAAGGTTGTCTTCACATCCATCTGATGTATCTTCCAACCCATCTATGTTGACAGTGCCAATATAGATCTGATTGATCAGTACCTTGCAATAGGAAAAAAGGTATCATCATATTCAATCCCCTCTACCTGTGAAAAGCCACGGGCCATAAATCTAGCCTTATGTTTCTCCCATTAGGGGAATTTTGAGTCTAAAATGGGCCTCCTAAGAAAAATGTACAACCAAAATAAAATTTATAAGATTCAAGATGATGATGTCAACCATGGGGGATGATTCACCATTTTTGGAGTAAAAAGGTAAAAAGATTAAGAAATAATAAAATTACCTTTTCAACTCATATTTTCAACTTATCTTCCTAAGTTTTTATTCAAATTTCGAGTGAGAGGACTCGTTGGAAGAAAAATTTAATTCCTCATCCAAGGAGTACCAATGTTTCATACTTTCGATGGGCCCTACTACCTAAAAAATGAGAAATAGATCAAAAAAAAAAAAACATGATTGCAATCATATTTGTCATGTAGTGGAGTCCATCAAAAGTATGCAACATGGGTACTCCTTGGACGAGGAATCAAATTTTTCATCCAACGAGCATTTCCACTCAAAATTTGAATAAACCCATAGGGATATAAGTTGAAAATACGAGTGGAAAAAATTAGTTTTTTCCTTTTTTTCCCTCTAAAATTTGATGATGTAATCTAATATTATTTTATTATTTCCACTACCATTTTATAATTTCCTTAGGAGGCCCATTTTAGACCTCAAAATTCCCCTAATGACACTACCATATGCAGTTTTCTTTACCTCGTAAAGCCAATGGGAGATCACCACTAACTTATCCTTCGGTCTCAGTACCACATCCCAAACATTGTTACGAACTATGGAGTCATACTCCTCCACCATTGCATCAACCCAAACCAGCTGATGCATTGCTGCATTAAAGGAAGATGGCTATGTCACAACACATTCACCCATAAGAGCCATGTATCCAATGTACCTCTTAGGTGACATCCTCTGCTTGCACGAAGAAGTGGGTGCTCCCACATTCTCTTGTGCATCATCCAACAATATGTCAGCCTCTCTAGTGCGCTTTCTTCCCTCTTTGGAAGACTCTGCCTGATTGGATGTCTCCACTCCCGGATCCTCTGCATGTGGCTGCTCCACATCAATCTGAGGCTCCTCAACCTCATGAGCTAAAATCTCCTCATCTGCATGTAGCTCAAGCTCCCTCTCAAGGCAAAATCGTATGGCTTTCTCCTCATCGAATCTGACATCCCTGCGAACCACTATCATCATGTTGGTCAGAAAGTACACCCGATAGTTGTGAGGTGTATCAGTGTACCCCCCAAATATCCCCAACTCTGTTGTAGACTCAAGCTTCTTCCATGCATCTTTGGTCACATGGAAATATACCGATGACCCAAAAATCTTGAAGTGACCAACATTTGGCCTCTTACTATAATAAACCTCCTCTAGTGTCTTCATCTCAAGTATCTGATGTGGGATACAATTCTAAACATAAACCATTGTGTTGCATGCCTCAACCCACAAGTGTAGTGGTATGCCCTGATCATGTGACATTGCCCTTGCTACCCCTATTATGCTTATGTTCTTCCTTTCAGCCACCCCATTCTTTTGAGGGTTATGGGGTGTCGTCAATTGTCGTTTAATCCCTTCCGCTACATAGAAGTTCTTAAACTCGTTTGAGACATACTCACCACCATTATCACTCTGTAGAGCTTTAACCTTATTTCCCAACTCTTTCTCCACCAATGCTTTAAACTCGCAAAATTTTGTGAAAGTTTGATCATTTTTCTGCATGAAAAATATCAAATACTTTCGAGAAAAGCCATCAACAAATATAACATAATACATGTGTTTGGCCATGGATGCTGTCGAGAATGGTTCACACACATCTAAGTGGAATCGCTCTAGAATAGACTCTGCTCAATTGTCTCTGTCATGAAAGGAAGACTTGGTGTATTTTCCCAAAGTACACCCCTTGCATGTATCAACTTGCTCAAGTGTACCTTTGGGAATACCAATAGAGACCTGCTTCAATATCTTCAAAGCCGCATGATGCAAGTGGTCAATCACCTGTGCCACAACTCGTCAACGTCTCAGCTCTGCACCCTTTCTGCTTTTGTGCTCAAAGTAGCACACTCCTCTACCTCCAGCTTATAAGATTCTTCACCTGAATCCCTATCTTCTTTACTTGACATGTGGATATGTGTTGAAGGAACGCCTTTCCTTTCGAGAAGATCGCATCGTAGCCTTCGTCCTCAAGCATGGCAATGGATACCAAGTTCTTCTTCAGCCCGGGCACATACATAACATTCTTCAAGGTGAGTGGAGCCCCATGCTCCCTCTGAAAAGTAATCGTGCCCAATCTAGTAGCATTATACTTCCCGTCGTCACCCATCTCGATATGTATCTAGAGATCTTTCTCCTCTAGGTCACTGAATAACTCTTTGTTGACAGTCATGTGGAGTAAAGCTCCACTGTCGAAGTACCATACACTTCCCATCATTGATGACACCATGCATGCAATGAGGGAAAATTCCAATTCGAATTGAGAGGCCAAAGCCTCACCCGCCGCTCCTCTTGGGGACTTCTTCTTGGACTTCTTGAGTGGACAATTTGTAGCAAAATGGCCCAGCTCATGATAATGAGAGCACTTAACTTTCGTCATGTCTTTTTTCTTACCTCCATGATAATAATTTGATTCGGAATGGGACGATTTCCCTTTCCCCTTCTTCGCCTTAATCACCAAGGCACAGTTCTCTTCATCATCAGTGTTTGGTGAAGAGAAATCCCTGGTGTTCCTCCTTATCTCCTCCTGCATCAAATCCAACCAGAGTCATTCGCAATCCGGAAGCTTCTCCCGACCATTCAAAGAGTCCTGATAACTATGCAAACTCTTTGAGAGTCCTAGAAGAGCAAGACTCACCATATCATCCTCGGTAATCGTGATTCCAGCACTTCCAAGTTCATCATGACATTGAGTGAACTTAGTCAAAACTTTTGGAATAGTCTTGCCTTTCTCCATTTTGATTTTTCGAAGTTTGTCCTTCAGTGCCAATTTCCTTTGGTCATTGTTGTTTTGATACAATTTCGTCAATGCTTTCCACATAGCATATGGAGTTTCCTTGTCATAGAGACTCGAGACAATGTGGTCTCGAACTCCCTCATGGATTATCCGCCTCGCCTTCACCACACACTTCTTCCATTCTACCAAATTCTGTGCATCTGACACTGTTGGCTTAGGAATTTCTTAATCAACGAATTCCTTCAAGCCATTATCCTCTAGCACAACCTCCATTTTGTCCCTCCAAGCTATAAAATTTGAGCTGCCTTCCAAGGCATACTCGAGCTGCAAACCATAGAACACCATCTGCCAATCTCGAAGTACGTATTGCAAATTCAAATTTCACTTGTAACCCAAAACTCAAAACTTTGAAATCTCCTCTAGTATATTGTCTTCAGCTTCGATACCATGTAGAAAATCTTATAGATTCACAAGCTCATGCAATGTACTAAAGCACAGGACAAGAATCCACTTCTACTTTCAACTAGTGGAAGCCAATAGATCGATGAAAACAATATGAACAAGAAGAAGATAAATCAATGGCACATAACACAAGATGCTAAGCCACTACTCAAAACCCCGCTATATATATTGCAGATATCATAAATATGAGTGAAGATTCAAAGCTTGTTCTAACCAGAACAATTCCACACAAGTATGTTTAACTCTTTCAGCTCACAAGCTAGCTCTTGGACAACACTTAACCAATTATACAACTCTCCAAGCCCCTAATCTCTTGTGTAATTCCTAGGATGAATAGCATGTATTTAAAGGGAATTCATGCTTCCAAAACTGCACAATCCAAACATAGGATCAATCTCTGACGCATGCATGATATTTACACTCTAGTAAATAATGCCACTGATAATACATTGTCCCTACACTCTAGTCTCAACTAGGTCTTTCTCTGACCTGACATGCATGAGTTTCTCATGAGGGAATCTTCAGTTCACTGGAGTAGCACTAGTGGATGCATTAGTGCCCCAACTGATTGTTAATCCTCTATTAGTTCCAAAAACAATTTAGAACTAATTTAACTGAACTTAACCCAGTAAACTAAGTGATCTAATTTCCAACTCAATTTAAACTCATACTGGACCCCTAAAACTTAGGTAGAACATATACATGATTACGGAAAGACTTCTAACTCGAAATTCCTAAGCTAATTAAGTTAATTAAACTTAATTAACTATTTAAAAGTTGGTATGAGAATATAATTCGATTTTAATTCTCAGTTTAATTCAAGGACATATTAAACTAAAATTTCTTCTTGTCATTTCTCAACAAACTAGTGAGTTGGTGATGTTCGGTTGAAACGCAACATCATTCACACGTGTATGCGGGCAGCACCAAGTGAATGGAAGAAGCAACAAAACCAAGATCAAATTTCCACTTGTAGTGATAGGTACCTTGTGTTTCTATAAAGTTATATTACTTGTTAATTGTTGTACATAATTATCAAAATGTAAAAGTAAAGGATATGACATTGAGTTGTAATTTTGAACTATGGATTAATGATGCTAAAAAAATATTTATATTGCATCATTATTTGTATTATAGTAACTTCGAATTTTACCTCTTATTTCACTTATAAAAATGTGAATATGATTTTCTGTAATTATAGTAACTTAAAATTTTACCTCTTATTCCATTGATAAAAATGTGAGTATGATTTCCTGTATTGAATAACTTGTTCGTATGATTTATGTTTGGTTGTTTAAAAAAAAATATATTAGTAGTAACATATGAGTGAATTTAGCATCACAAGGATGAACATACAACTACAATGAGTCAATAAGTTTTAAAAGAAAAAGCAAATGTTGGTGAATATAAAGGCATCATTCAACATCCTACGTAGCAAATATTGTATTTGAAAGAGCACACTCCCCAAAGAACACTTTTACCCTCATTTTTTAATAAAAGAACTATTTTGGCATTGAAGCTTTTTCAAAGGATGATAATATATATGATTGGGAAGCTAATTTAAAGAGGTTTAAGGGTGAGTGCCACATCAAATGGTTTATGGAATTGGAAGGAAATGAAAGTTACATTGTCTTTAAATTATTTTATCCCAGTTTAAAGAGGTTTAAGAGTGAGTGCCACAGCCACAAAAGATGGAGTTGGAAGGAAATGAAAATTATATTTTCCTTAATTATTTTATTAAAATCTATTTTTTAAACGAGAAACAAAACTAATCGCACCCAAATTTTAGATAAACCTTTTATAAATAATGAAAACTAAATTTTGGTATTTCTATTCAAGAGTCTAAATTTTAAGCAAACATTATAATACCCAACACAATATAAATTTGTATTTACCTAGTAAAGGAGGCTCAATAATATTACAAAACATTCCTTGCATGATTTTGGTTGATTTCTGTAGCATCATATGTGCTTTAGCCTCGATATTTTGTAGAGAGGCTAAGACACATGCATTCTCCAAGGCCCATAAATTATTTGGGAAAATTCCACCTAAAGATGGTTTAATTAAAATAATTAATAATTTTAATGTATTCCTAAGTCTAAACTTAGGAAATGTGATTAATTAAAAGGTATTAATTAAATCTTGTGTGAATCTTCTAGATAAAGACAAGGATCAACTCTCAGTTAATCTTAGACCTTGATTATGTTTTAATCTTGGTCGTTTTGCTCCAACGAGAGATTATAAGGAGTTTGATGGGAACTTGGAGAACACACCGAGATAGTGAGATCTAGAGATCGAATTCTCAAGAGTAGCAGTGTTGAGTTGTTGGAGAGAGATCGAGTGATCTTATTGCAGTGAGGGGCAAGGATAGTAGACCAGAGGGGATTTTTCAGGTCCCGATGAGTGCAAGGCAGAGAATGCATCGAGAGGTCCAAAGAGGCAGCGCAGTGCTTTAGAGGGAGTTCGCAATTTTGCTGGGGAGCAGTCGAGATCCAGTGCTAGAAGTCGTGGTGTGAGTCCAAAAGACTAGGGAGTCAAGTTTCCAGTGGGCAGAAAATCAGGAGATGGTGACACAATCCTTTGCGCTGTGACATAGTGATTACATGATCCCACGCAAAGATTGTGCAGAGATAGCGTAGGGCAACTCATCAAGAGCTCAGATCACTGTCAGATCTCCAATGACAGTGTGAGATATTTTCTCACTACATATTTGCCAGTTTATTCTTTGTATCAAATAGACAGTTTGGGCATCCAATGAATTGTACTCAGAATACTAATGCACAGTAATCAAACCCTCAATTTCTACATCGGTTTTCCCACATTGGGTTTTTCTGGGGACGTTTGTCCAAAAAAACCGGTGTACTTGAGTGTGTGTTTATTTCTCTCCTATGCAGTATTTTTTTCTGTAGTTTTTTATGTTGCGGAGGCTGTAGTAGATTTATTTTGATGTTTACTGTGTAACATTGTAAATAACTTGATTCAGAAATTAAACAAGTAGGAGAAATTTAATCATTTGCTACAATAGGGATTCAGGTTTCCAAATTTTCACATGGTATCAAAGCACAGTTTGTAAGCCAGAGAGCTCAGAGCATAAAGGGAGAAGGAGGTTCGAATTTCTACATAGGCAACAATTCGAAACCCCAAGGACAGCGTATTTTCTTGGCTAGGAGGGTCATTTTTTTGTCGAAATTTAACTTCTATGAGTGAGTCGATAAAGAATAAAATTTTCCAGATCGAAGTGTACCAGAGGCAAAGGCAGTAGTAGTAGTTTCCTTGCAGAGCATATCTTTAGCTGGGACACAAATTTTGCAGCAGTTTGGTAGTGCAAATCGCGTCAGGAGGTAGGAAGAGCACACACTAAGGGAATTCTTTCCTTAGGGGACTTCTAGCCAAGAAGTTTGAATTTTCCTAGCAGAGCAGCAGTTGATGTGTGTAGGATTTCTTACTCCCGAAGGGAGTGCGAATCGCTGCACAGCAACTGCGTAGAGGATAAGAGGAGTTCGACATTTTCTGGGAGATGACAACATTTGGGTTGAAAGATCAAGATTAGTTGAACGGAGCCTCCAACTATGTGATCGGGAAGGCTAGAATTTCCTGCCTTCTGGATGAACATGATCTCAAGACCTACACCAATAGTGTGGTAGTTGTACCCACAGATGCAGATCCGCTTCAGCAGTACAAGAAGGAGAAGGCGAAATCTAAGAGGTTGATCCTCGATGGAGTTCGAGATCACGTGGTATCTCACATAGTTGGCAAAGATATTGCTCGGAAAATGTAGGAAGCACTAGCTACATTGTACAAAGGATCCTCTGAGCAACGGAAGATGTATCTTGAGGAGAAGATGAGATACACAAGGATGCAGAAAGGGGAGCATATAAACTCCTACCTTTCTAGGCTTCAGGATGTCCGGACCAGTTGTCTTCAGTAGGGTTAGCGACCCAGCCTACAAAGTTGGTGCGGTTAGCTCTAAATAGTGTTTCCAAAGAATGGCAAGTTTTCGTCCAGAGTATCTTATGCAGAGAAAAATTGCCAAAATGGGATCGTATGTGGGTTGATCTATAGCAGGAGGAGATGAAGAAAGATTTAGTGAAGAGCACCATCAGTACTGCTAGCAGCAGCAGTGGGACGAAACAAGTAAAGGAAGAGGAAAATGTGGCCCTCGCATCAAAAGGGCAGCAGGAGCAAGAAGGATGTTTCCAAGATCAAGTGCTTCAGGTGTGGTGAGCTTGGCCACTACATCACTCAATGTCCTCTTGGAAACAAGGATAAGGAGGAAAAGTAGGATCAGCAAGTTGCATCTGCTAAGATCGACAGGTTGTCCTCTAGATTGGAGGAAGAGTTTTCCATAGTCACAAAGTTACCTTCAGGGGTTAGGTGGGGTGATTTGGAGTTGTAGCCCCAGAGAGCTATGGGATGATCAGGATTCTTGAGGAGGTTCACATCATGAATCAATACCTTACTACGGGAGCCCAAGACATGCAATAGTAGGATGGATCAGTGGCAGTTGGTGCATCCAGGTGCCAAAGTAACATATGCAATAGCTTGTAGTGGTTAGAATTGAACAGTGCAGAGTAGAGTTGACAACAATGCAGATGGCACAGAGCAGAGTCAACAGCAGTGTAGAGGCTTCAGTGACAGCACAGAGTCTAGCAGCAGTCAAGACTCAAGTGACAGATGCATCATATTGACCAAAGTGGTTCAATATTTTGGATGCTTTTTCGTTGAAGTTGTTGCAGTTGCAGCAGCAGCAGTAGGAGAGGGTTGCAGTGCAGATGCAGTGTTGGAAACATTTCAACATAGTTAGCAATAGCACGAATGCAGCAATTAAAGTAGCGCAGTAGTTGATGGGTAGCAGCACCAGACATCAGCAACGTAGTAGGAGGTGGTGTAGAGACGGAGTGATGCTTCAATGGGTTGCAGCACTAGAGCACATTCATTGCTAAGAGGCATTGTTTATTTCTATAGCATCGGATGTGCTCTAGCCTCGAGATTTTGTAGAGAGGCTAAGACACATGCATTCTCCAAAACCATAAGTCGTTTGGGAAAATTTCACCTACAAATTGTTTAATTATAATAATTAATCATTTTTAATGTATTCCTAACTCTAAACTTAGAAAATGTGATTAATTAAAGGGTATTAATTAAATCTAGTGTGAATCTTCTAGATAAAGACAAGGATCAACTCCCAGTTAATCCTAGCCCTTGATTATGTTTTAATCTTGGTCATTGGTGCTCCAACGAGAGATTATAATCAGGAGCTTGATGGGCACTTGGAGAACACACCGAGATAGTGAGATCTAGAGATCGAATTCTCAAGAGTAGCAGTGCTAAGTTGCCATAGAGAGATCAAGTGATCTTCCTGCAGTGAGCAGCAGGGATAGTAGACTGGAGGGGATTTTTCCAATCCCGGTGAGTGCAAGGTAGAGAAGGCGTCGAGAGGTCCAGAGAGGCAGTGCAGTGCTTTAGAGGGAGTCCACAATTTTGCTAGTGAAGCAGTCGAGAGCCAGTGCTAGAAGTCGAGGTGTGAGTCTAGAAGACCAGGGAGTCAAGTTTCCAGTGGACAAAAGATCAGGGGGAGAGGGTTACGCAGTCCCTTGAGCTGTGACACGGTGACTGTGTGAGCCCACGCAAACTCTGCATAGAGATAGCGTAGGGAAGCTCAAGCAAAGCCCGAATAAGTGTCGGATCTTGAGTGACATTGTGATATATTTTCTTACTACCTCTTTGCTAGTTTATTCTCTGTATCAGATAGCCAGTTTGGGCATCCAATGATTTGTACTCAGATTACTACTACATAATAATCAAACCCTCGCATCAAAGGGGCAGCAAGAGCAACACAGGAGGAAGAAGGATGTTTCCAGGATCAAGTGCTTCAGATGTGGTGAGCTTGACCACTACATCGCTCAATGTACTCTTAGAAATAAGGACGAGGAAAAGCAAGATTAGCAAGCTACAACTGTTGAGATCGACATGTTTTCCTCCAGATTGGAGGAGGAGTGTGCCATGATCATCGAGTTACCTCCAGGGCTGAGGTGGGGTGATTTGGAGTTGTAGCCCCAGAGAACTACGAGATGGTCAGGATTCTTGAGGAGGTTTGCCTCATGAATCAATACCTTGCTACGGGAGCCCAAGACATGCAATAGTAGGACGGATCAGTGGCAGTTGGTGCATCCAGGTGCCAAAGTAACAGAGGCAATAGCTTGTAGTGGTTAGAATTGAACAGTGCAGAGTAGAGTTGACAACAATGCAGATGGCACAGAGCAGAGTCAACAGCAGCATAGAGGCTTCAGTGACAGCACAGAGTCTAGCAGCAGTCTGGACTCAAGTGACAGATGCATCATATTGACCAAAGTGGTTCAATATTTTGGATGCTTTTTCGTTGAAGTTGTTGCAGTTGCAGCAGCAGCAGTAGGAGAGGGTTGCAGTGCAGATGCAGTGTTGGAAACAGTTCAACATAGTCAACAATAGCACGAATGCAGCGATTAAAGTAGCGCAGTAGTTGATGGGTAGCAGCGCCAGACATCAGCAACGTAGTAGGAGGTGGTGCAGAGACGGAGTGATGCTTCAATGGGTTGCAGCACTAGAGCACATTCATTGCTAAGAGGCATTGTTTATTTCTATAGCATCGGATGTGCTCTAGCCTCGAGATTTTGTAGAGAGGCTAAGACACATGCATTCTCCAAAACCAGAATTCGTTTGGGAAAATTTCACCTACAAATTGTTTAATTAAAATAATTAATCATTTTTAATGTATTCCTAACTCTAAACTTAGAAAATGTGATTAATTAAAGGGAATTAATTAAATCTGGTGTGAATCTTCTAGATAAAGACAAGGATCAACTCCCAGTTAATCCTAGCCCTTGATTATGTTTTAATCTTGGTCATTGGTGCTCCAACGAGAGATTATAATCAAGAGCTTGATGGGCACTTGGAGAACACACCGAGATAGTGAGATCTAGAGATCGAATTCTCAAGAGTAGCAGTGCTAAGTTGCCATAGAGAGATCAAGTGATCTTCCTGCAGTGAGGAGCAGGGATAGTAGACCAGAGGGGATTTTTCCAATCCCAGTGAGTGCAAGGTAGAGAAGGCATCGAGAGGTCCAGAGAGGCAGTGCAGTGCTTTAGAGGGAGTCCACAATTTTTCTAGTGAAGCAGTCGAGATCTAGTGCTATAAGTCGAGGTGTGAGTCCAAAAGGCCAGGGAGTCGAGTTTCCAGTGGACAAAAGATCAGAAGGAGAGGGTTACGCAGTCCCTTGAGCTGTGACGCGGTGACTGTGTGAGGCCACGCAAACTCTGCATAGAGATAGCGTAGGGAAGCTCAAGCAAAGCCCGAACCAGTGTCGGATCTCGAGTGACATTGTGATATATTTTCTTACTACCTCTTTGCTAGTTTATTCTCTGTATCAGATAGCCAGTTTGGGCATCCAATGATTTGTACTCAGATTACTACTACATAATAATCAAACCCTCAACTGTTGCACCGATTTTCCCACATTGGGTTTTTCTGGGGACGTTTGTCCAAAAACAACAGTGTACATGTGTGTGTGTTTATTTCTCTCTTGTGCAGTATTTTGTTACCATGGTATTTTATGTTGTGAAGGCTGCGATAGATTTATTTGGTTGTTTATTGTGTAACACTTTAAATAACTTGATTCGGAAATTAAACAAGTAGAAGAAATTTAATCAGTTACTGCATTAGGGATTTGGCTTTCTGAATTTTCACATCGTATCAGAGCATGGTTCGTAAGTAGGAGAGCTCAGAGCCAAAAGGGAGGAGGAGATTTGAATTTCTGCGTAGGCAACAATTCGAAACCCCAAGGGCAGCTTATTTCTTTGGCTAGGAGGGTCAGTTTTTTGTGGAAATTTAACTTCTCTGAGTGAGTTGACAAAGAATAAAATTTTCCAAATAGAAGAGTACCAGAGGTAGAGGGAGTAGCAGCAGTTTCCTTGCAGAGAAGATCTTCAGCTCGGACGCAGATTTTGCAGCAGTTTGCTAGTGCAAATAGCATTAGGAGGGAGGCAGAGCACACAATGAAGGAATTCTTTCCTTAGGGAACTTCTAGCCAAGAAGCTCCAATTTTCCTAGCAGAGCAGTAGTCACTATGTGCATGATTTCTCACTCCAGAAGGGAGTGCGAATAGCTGGGCAGCAGCTACGCAGAGGAGAAGAGCAGGAGTTCGACATTTTATGAGAGATGGAATCAGCTGGGTTGAGAGATCAAGATCGGTTGGATGGAGCCTCCAACTGTGACCTGGAAGGCTAGAATTTTCTGCCTTCTAGATGAACTTGATCTCAAGATTTGTATCAATAGTGTGGTAGTTGTACCCGCAGATCCAGATCCGCATAAGAAGTACAAGAAGGAGATGGTGAAAGCTAAGAGGTCGATCCTCGATGGGTTTCGAGATCATGTGGTATCTCACATAGTTGGCAAAGATACTTCTAAGCAAATGTGGGAAGCACTAGCTATGTTGTATGAAGGATATTCTCAGCAACGGAAATGTATCTTGAGGAGAAGTTGAGATGCATGAGAATGCAAAAAGGGGAGTGTATAGACCCCTTCCTCACTAGGCTTCAAGATGTCCGGGACCAGTGGTCTTCAGTAGGGTCAACACCCCAGCCTACAGAGTTGGTGTGATTAGCTTTGAATAACTTTTACGAAGAATGGCAAGTTTTCATTTAGAGTATCTTGGGCAAAGAAAAACTGCCAGAATGAGATCATATGTGGGTTGATCTGTAGCAAGAGAGGATGAGGCGAGATCTGGTGAAGAGAACCATTAATGGTGCTAGCAGCAGCAGTGGTACGAAGCAAGTAAAGGAAGAGGAATATGTGGCCCTCGCATCAAAGGGGCAGCAGGAGAAACACAGGAGAAGAAGGATGTTTCCAGGATCAAGTGCTTTAGATGTGGTGAGCTTGGCCACTACATCGCTCAATGTACTCTTAGAAATAAGGACGAGGAAAAGCAAGATCAACAGCCTACAACTGTTGAGATCGACATGTTGTCCTCCAGATTGGAGGAAGAGTTTGCCATGATCATCGAGTTACCTCCAGGGGTGAGGTGGGGTGATTTGGAGTCGTAGCCGCAGAGAGCTACGGGATGGTCAGGATTATTTAGGAGGTTTGCCTCATGAATCAATACCTTGCTATGAGAGCCCAAGACATGCAGTAGCAAGATGGATCAGTGGCAGTTAATGTAGCTAGGTGCCAAAGTGACAGATGTAGTAGCTAATAGCGGTCAAAGACTGAACAACGCAGAGTCTAGCAGTAATCAGGACTCAGGTAACAAATGCATCATACTGACCACAATTGGTTCAATATTTTGGATGCTTTTTCGTTGCAATTGCAACAACAGCAGTAGGAGATGGTTGTAGTGCAGATGCAGTGTTGGCAGCAGTTCAATAGAGTCAGCAGCAGCATGGATACAACAATCAGAGTTGTGCAGTAGTTGATGGGCAGCAAAGCCAGACATCAGCGGTGCAGCAAGAGATGGTGCAGAGACAGAGTGATGCTTTAGTGGGTTGCAGCACTCGCTAAGAGGGAGTGTTGATTTATGTAGCATCGGATGTGCTCTAGCCTCGAGATTTTGCAAAGAGGCTAAGTAACATGCATTCTCCAAGACCCAAAAATCGTTTGGGAAAATTTCACCTAAAGATGGTTTAATTAAAATAATTAATCATTTTTAATGTGTTCCTAACTCTACACTTAGAAAATGTGATTAATTAATGGGTATTAATTAAATCTAGTGTGAATCTTCTAGATAAAGACAAGGATCAACCCCCAGTTAATCCTAGCCCTTGATTATGTTTTAATCTTGGTCATTGGTGCTCCAATGAGAGATTATAATCAAGAGCTTGATGGGCACTTGGAGAACACAACGAGATAGTGAGATCTAGAGATTGAATTCTCAAAAGTAGTAGCTCTAAGTGGTCAAAGAAAAATCGAGTGATCTCCTTGCAGTAAGGGACAGGAATAGTAGACCAGAGGGGATTTTTCCAATCCTGGTGAGTGCAAGGCAAAGAAGGCGTCGAGAGGTCCAGAGAGGCAGCGCAATGCTTCAGAGGGAGCCCGCAATTTTGCTGGTAAAGCAGTCGAGATTTGGTGCTATAAGCAAGGGTGTGAGTCCAGAAGGCTAGGGAGTCGAGTTTCAAGTGGGCAAAAGATCAAAAGGAGAAGGTGATGCAGTGCCTTGAGTCGTGACGCGGTGACTGCATGAGTACCACGCAGAGACTGCGCAGAGATAGCGTATGGCAGCTCGTCTAGAGCCCGGACCAGTGTCGAATCTCCAGTGACAGTGTGAGATATTTTCTCACTACCTCTTTGTCAGTTTATTCTCTATATCGGATAGCCAATTTGGGCATCCAATGATTTGTACTCAGATTACTACTACATAGTAATGAAACCCTCAGTTGTTGCACCGATTTTCCCACATTGGGTTTTTTCATGCGTGTTTGTCCAACAACAATGGTGTACTTGTGTGTGTGTGTGTGTGTGTGTGTGTGTTTATTTCTCTCCTATTAAGTATTTTGTTTCCGTGGTATTTGATGTTGTGAAGGCTGCAGTAGATTTATTTTGATGTTTACTATGTAACATTGTAAATAACTAGGTTCAGAAATTAAACAAGCAGGAGAAATTTAATGAGTTGTTGCATTAGGGATTTAGGTCACCAAATCTTCACAATTTACAATTTAACTCCTTTAAAATGACTATTTGCTAGAATTTACTAATTTTATATTTCCAAATCCCCACACTTGTTGTAATCAATATATAAGTCGATCGTCATTTAGATATAAAGCTTTGGAGGCAATGATCACTATCTAAATAGGCTACATCATGGCCTTGAGCTTAAATATCTACTACAATTGACTGTATTTTTTCTACATTAAGTTGTGACATAAGAAAATAACTAGATATGTTATAATCACACAAAATGTTACTATGAAAAATCAACATGATGGCCAACCAATAGAAATATTAGATTATGTAATTGAATTGTTTTGTTTCTATACCAAGTTTTGTCATAGAAAAAAAACTATGTGCATTATAGTCACATAAAGTGTTGCTATGAAAAAATCAATATGACATTCACCTAAAGAAAATAATAGATAGTGTAATCTAAAGCTTTTCCCATATGTAGAAGGTCATTCTATGTGCTCAATAAATGCCTTCTTGAAACTTGCTAAAGCATCTACCCTCCATAGTATCCAAAAGATTGCCAAGGATGAGGTCACCAACTCACACTTCTTATGGGCAATTGGGTTTAGTTCTAGTGGTTGAGAGAAATGTTGTTATCCTCCCTATCCGGGTTCAATTCCTACTTGTGACATGTTGGGCTCATAATGAGTAATGGATTTGACCCTTGTTGTCTCAATAGTCCCTCAAGTACTGAAACATGTATATTCCTAATGTGGAATAAAAGATATTTGTCATGGGCCAAAAAAAAAAAAAAAAAAGATAACAACTCACAACTCTCTTATAAATGATCTACAAGAATTAAGGTTATGCTAGAAAAAATTCAACTCAACAATGGCACAACAATTTAGAAATTGAAAGAGGAAGATATGCAACACTAGGAATGACAAAAATGAAAAGGGATTTCAAGTGTTGTAAATAGGTTGATCCCAAGCCAATGCATATTTGCAATACTTGTATGATCTTAAGTGTCAAATGGGGAGACAAATCAAAATTGATTACCTACAACAAAAAGATTAATTAAAAATGTGGATATTCCCTAGACTCATAAAGGTTCAACAAATAAATTAGTTCATTTAATAGGGAAGATATATGAGACATTAACAACAATAATTGGTAAGGCAAAGGACTTGTATTGGACAAGCAAGACACTGAAAATATCACATTAACATAGCCCCCACCTCTTTTTTGACCTTTCATAAGCTTTGTTGAAAGTGTTGTAAGTTGGGGGGGCTAACAATGTCAAAATTTTGGAAGGGAAACAATGTACTTGAATGGTATCTTTCAATTTCGATGATCTATTGCAAAATCTTGGTGTGAGTGACACCACAATTTTTGAAGGGTAAAAAAATAAAAATAAAAACAAGTTTAGAGGACAGTGTAATAAGCATGCATACAAATATACAAGCATTAAAAAATATGGAGAGATTGCATTTAATTAAAGAAACCAAGAATATCTAAAGCCTTATGGATTTCACTATGGCTATGTAAATTTCTTATACGTGAAATAAAATTCCTTCTTCTTATTGTTAAAAAATTGTTATTTAATTGATAATAAAAACATAAACAAATGGAAAGAGTGTCTATGTGTGTCTTTACTCATTCATCTAAAAATATTATCAAAAATGAAAAATAGTGAAAGTAGAAATATATATATCTCGGCAAGTTCAATCCCTAATATCTCCTTGGCATGAGGTTAAACTACAAGAAGGGATTGTGCTAAACATGACAACATTCATTGAGTTGATCCAAAGGGACAAAGATGTTCAACAGATGTTTGGGGGCTGGATAAGATTGTAAGTGAAGTATGGTTAATGATCAAAACTGACCTTTCGCCCCTTAAAGTACAAGTTAAAACTACCTTTAGCTAGTTGACTACAACTTTGTTTAACATAGACTATCAATTGACTATCATAGTCATTCCCCCTTCTATGAGTGGAAGTATGCAAATGTACATCCCAATTCTACATCAACACTAGGTCGGTTTCATAGGATTTCCTAATGATTTGAGTCCCATGTTGCGCCTCCAGGTAGGTCCATCTAAATTGAAGGGATTCTATCTTTTCCATGATAAAAAATAAATTTAATTTTGATATGATGCACTTTTCCATAAATTCTATGGCTTATACCATAAGATATTGTTATACATGCTTTTTCATTATTCCAAACATTACACTAAAGAATGGTTTGGAAAGTAGAAAAGACCGTTTTCCCTAACAATATCTACAATTTTTTTCTTTCACAAATTTTGATAGAACTGATTACGTATTGAGTTATTATTTGAGCTTCTGATTGAAATGCATTCAAAATCATTTGGTCAATAATATGATAAACAGATACATGGAAAAATTTACATCCATGCATGTCCAAAATCCAATGACTTTTTAAAATTTTCTTCATCTAAACTTCAACAGAATAATCCAATGACTTCTAGCATTTCTTGCATCTAAAATTCAACAGTAACTTATACTTATCATATCTTCCCATAATCAAATCTTAATAAGCCTCGCTCACTCACTGAAATAACTGAATTCAGCCTAACAAGATTCAGTCCTATAAGATAGAACTAGTTAGAGATATTTTAATAAAAGGGTGTATATCAATATTATATATTGGGATAATACAAATATTATCTTTAAAAACGAGAGAGAGAGAGAGAGAGAGCCTAATGATTCAAAACATGTATAAGATAGAACTGGTTAGAGATATTTTAATAAATAGGTGTATATCAATATTATATATTGGGATAATACAAATATTATCTTTAAAAACGAGAGAGAGAGAGCCTAATGATTCAAAACATGTGTTTCCTTGTAAAGAATCAAATATTCAAATCTACAGGGCATAGAGTATGTAGACTCTCATACACTTTAGTAGTCAAATCACTACATTGCATTGGGTACCTTGTCCCTTAAACAAGGAGGTTTCATATACCAATTTGGTGTTTGGCTTGGTTGTAACTTTAAAATTAGATTTATTTATTTATTATATATATTTAATGTTGAAAATATCATTTTTGGGTATATATCACTAAGGTCTGGAAAAAAAATATTGAAAATATTGAGGAAATATTAGGAAATATGAGCAAACATAAACTAGGACCTCTAGAACTCCTAGAACTAATATAGAGAGCTCAATTGGTTTTACACTTTTTATTGAGGCATATGCTCATGTAGCTCATGGGATCCATGCTCAGAATCATGGAGGGTTACCGTTCACGAAACAGAGTGCTAACAAAGTACGACCTTCCTCACTCTAAACTCTGAACAATAAGTGCAAAAATATGAGAGGAAGTGTTTATCCTCACACACTTATATATAATGTCCACGTGTTTCATGCACAAAAGAGCCAAAATAAAAATAGTGACAATTGATGATGCTACTTAGATCAGTGGCTTGGCTCCACTGTAGTAAAACCCACTATCCAAATCCTGTTTCCCTTATAAATCAAACAGTTATTTTGGTCATGCCATATTGATCATTAACACGTGTTGCAAACTATCGAACTAATTCTTGAATGGATGAAAATAAATGCAACAATGATCCTACCTATGAGAGCTTAACATATACTTCACTCAGTATTGCACGAACCAGCCCTAAGATGTAATTTATCAATGTTATATCTTTTATAGTCATGTTCTGTATTTTGACATAAAAAAACATGAGACTTTTTTGCTTCTTAGTTTCCGTTGTTCTGAGGTCAGGGTTTTATTTTTGATTTGAAGTCAATGTTACATATATTTTAGATTTTTCTAAGGGTTCACCGGGAGTCTGCCAACAAGGGGCGAGTCCAAACAACCATCCTCGATTTCTGCACTTACCCTCCTGTCCAATCCCTAGCGAAAAACAAAAATGGGATATATGGCATGACACAGATTGGAATAAACATCAGTTAAATGCAAAAGTACAATGCGAACTAGATATGAGTATCACTCCGATCTAGTATGTAGAATATTTTTAAACTTATTTGCAAGTGCAGCAACCCATGCTCTCTCCTTATCTCCATATGCTTGTGGCACCCTGGATATCAAAAAGACAAATCCTCCCGAATTTGTTATATTCTCATCTGACAGAATCCTACAATTAAATGGCTGTACCAGAAGTGAAGCTGCTCCTTTGGGTATTATCTCCCATCCTTGCTCATCTGGAAAGTTAAAAATGTAACATGCATGCAATAGTGTTAGCGATAAAAACATATTCTATCGTATGGAATACTAACTGCTTTTCATATGCATCCAAAAAACAATTCCCCGTGAAAAGATAGAATGGAACGGTAAAATTCATATTGAGAAAATACGGCATTCTTTTGTTCTGCTCTCCTTCCATCCACTTTACTACCACACTACCCAATTTGATTTGTTTATATTGCGGGAATCAAGGAATGTTTGATATTTCCTTCCTAACCTGCATTATTTGCAAAATAGAGAGTTGTTGTCAAATGTGACAAGCCCAATTGTTCAATCTTGCCCTTGAATAAATTAAATATATCATCGTTTGATGCTTCTGTTGGCATATCCCAGAAGCCACGTGCACATAAAACTTCTGAATGAAAAATGAGCTGATAGTGATGAAGCCCAGCAGAGAAAAGAGTGTGTTAGAGAATAGTGAATGGAATGGAAATACACGTCAAAATGACAGCAGAGAAAAGGTACAGAAGTTACACAAATTAGATACAATGTTGACCTTGGAATTCCATACGAATCCTCTTGGAAAACCACGAATAAGAAAATATTTAGATATCCATCTAAACTTGTAAGACAATAAAAGATCTCACCTAAACTGTGCAAAATAAATAAGACTTTGATTTTCCTATAAAGGAATTCATTGCCACTGAAAACTTGGACAATCTCAAATGAGAGATGAGTAATAGCATACCACGGACATTGAAATAGTATTCCGAAGCAAAGTATATGACCCCCACGCCAGATCTTCTTTGTCATCAATAGACAGATTTTCTGACATCAGAAACACTTGCCTGCAATCTGCTGGAAAATCCTGGGGTCTGGACACACTCATACCCTGCAGTTAAAGAAAATTATTACCTCTAGAGAGGGAAGTTGTTTCTAACAAAACCCCTTTACCAAATTAATAGTGGCATTTGATATCTTCAGTGGTATACAAGCACCGAGTTTAGACTGTAAATGAAGTTTGTCACAGATCCAAGCAAAGGCCCAAACCTTAAAGATTAAGCTCAGTGCAGCTAAAAATATTTCAAAATATCTTAAGATGATTAATGTGTATTAATGGTTATTGTCCGCAACCCATAGATTGCCAGCATGGAATGTTGCTGGGTGGTTTTAGCTAATTGATTCTGTTTATGCAGCCAACTATAGTTCTGAATAGCATATTTACGCCTATATATAAGCATCTTGAGTAATGAAAATTAATGGAATTTTTTTGTGCCTCCATCCAGTAACACCAACTCTCCTATTTTGAGTCACTATGTTACCTCTAACTAAGTCACATGGTTTGGGTTTGACAATGATTAGGTTTGGTTCGAATTTGAATTTTTTTATGAGGTTGCCATTAGGTTTGTTTATATACTTTTTCTTAAAATATATATAGATATACATGTCGGTATAGATATTAACTTTAAAATGAAATATATGACATAATATAGTAAGAAATCAACATCTATAAACATCAAATTTATTATGATGGACTTGGAAACTACAGGGATAGATTACGAGCTTGAGCTTGAGCTAAAACACAAGGTTACATGTTATGAATATAATTCATATAAAAATAATAAATGTAAATACAGATATAATAATAATTAATTAACTAATAGTTAGTTAGTTAGTTAGTAATGAAGAGGCATGTCTTAGAGACATAACCATTCATGATAGGGCACCTACCTAGGTATATAAGTGAACCCTCATTGTAATCATTTCTTATATTTTTTGTACATTCAACAATTTTTATATACAATTACTACTTGTCCTACAATGGATACTTACATATTTCAGTTCTTTTGAATTATTCCATTACAATATATTTACATTCAAAAGAGTAATATATTACATTGGTATCAGAGCATTCTTTTGAATATACGAACTTTGTTCATTACATAGGTATCAGAGTCACGTTTGATCCAGCTTTTGGCCATCAATTTCGTCAATCTTGTTGCCGTCACAATTCAAGAGTTTCGCTACGTAGCAGGAAATTTTCCATTCTGTTGGATCCATTATCAGGCTTTTGGCCATTTAAAAAGAATGGAAAAAAATTTATATTAAAAAAACCCTAAAAAAAAAGAAAGAATATATTAGAAAGAAAAAGGGCATAAGAAAAAAAAATTAATCAAAAAATAGAAGATTATATTAAAAAAAAAAAAATAAAACCAAAGGAAAAATATTATATAAAAAATAATAATTGATTTAAAAAAAGAAAGAGAAGACCCAAAAGAGAAAAGAAGGAAGAATATAGATTATATATATTTAAAAAATAAAAATAAAAATTATTATTAATAAAAAAATAAAAAATAAAAAAGAGAAAAAGTTCCACATATATATAAAACAAAAACATAAAAGGCAAAATAAGAAGATAAAAAGCAAAAATCAGCTTGATTGGCCTAACGTCGTTGCAGCGTGACAAGCAACAAAAACCAGCCACCACTCGACTGATTTACAAAACTATTCTCAACAATGCACCGCTCATGCAGTTGGTTCACAGAAGTCAACTGCCCTCATCTGTAGGCACCTCAACATTTCTGCAAACAACCAACGTCCCCTATTTCTCTCGTCGCAAGCAGTTCCCTAGCACCGACGTCATTGTTCATCCCAAACAACCATTTTTTTCTTCCTCCAACAACAACATCCGAGCTACCACCGTTTTCCTCTGTCTGATTTATTATTTACCTAACTCAAAAGGGGCATTGACCATCACCATCAGTCAAGAAGATGATGGAAATCAAGAAGGAAATCCAGAACCCATCATAGAAGCTGAAAATGAGAATGATGACATCAAAGCTAAAGCAAAGCTAGAAGATGAAGAGAATGAAAAAGATTTTGTAGAAGATCTCCTTGCTCAAGTTACGGCTGCCATGGAAGAGATTAACAATTTGAAAAAGGAAAATGAGGAACTTAAGAAGATAGCACTAGCTGGTGACTGAGATCAAACAAGGGAGAAAGTTGACCTTGTCAAGCTTCAAGTACAAGAAAGGGATGAAGAGCTTGCCAAGTTTAAGAAAGAATTTCATCGAAGCAAAAGAAAGCATCATGAAGAAGTCATATCCATGACAAATCAATTGGATAAAGCAAAGAAACATGAAGATACCTTGTCAAGTCAACTTGAACAAAGGCACAAGAGCTTGAACAAACTTGAAAAAGAGATTGGTCAATACAAGGTAGAGGTCTCCTCTCTCAAATCTCAACTACAAGAAGCAAGGAAACAAGCACAAGGAGTTGAGAAGACAATGGAAGCATTGGAAATCATAGAAGGACAGGTTGATGAAGCAGAAAAGGAAACAAACACCATGATATGTCAACTAAAAGCAAAGGATGAAGAAATCTTCAAATTAAAATCTAACATCAAACTCCTCAAGGCCGAAACATGTGAAGCTACAAGGATCAAGGAAGAAATGGAGAGCAGTCTAGCAAAGGAAAATTAAGAAATCCTCAAAATGAAGTCAGATATCATCTCCCTTAAAATAGAAGCAGATGAAGCTGCTCGTATCAAGGAAGAAATTGAGAAACAACTTGCAAAGAAGAATAATGAGTGTGAAAGATTGGAAGAAGAGATGGCTTCCTCAAAAAAAAGGTTGAAGGGATGAACAAAATCTTGAAGAGCTCTCAAGCCTTGGATGACATGCTCAACTATCAAAGATGTCCATTTGATAAATCAGGTCTCGGGTATGCTGGTGAATCCTGAAACAAGAATGATAATGCTTCAAACAAAAGGAATGTGAAGAAGCCAGGAAGAAATGGTGATGCTCCTAGTTCCAGCAAAGGCAAGGAGAAAAATCAACGCAACAATGGAAGAAATCTTGCTCCAAGAATAAATGTAGATGATGTCAAAGATGCGAGAGGCAATGGTTATCATCAAAGGATCTCAAGGCAGAAAGGCTTCAGAAGTACATCAAGGAAATCTCCATCTCCCAAGAACCAAAGTTCATTTTTTGGTTATTGTTATTCTGGTACAAACTTTGGTCACATGGCAAAAGATTGTAAAGCATATCATAAAGATAGATATTATGGTCCCCAACAATCTCCAAGAAACAATTTTGCAGGAAGAAATCATGAATTCTTATTCATGAACAATGTAGAATGCTTCAAGTGTCATAACACTGGTTATATGGCACGTGATTGTAACTTAACTTGGGCTCTTACACAAGCTAGAACCATGCAAAAGAAGAAAGTTACACAAGTATGGAGAAGGAAGCAAATATAATCTGAAAGTCCCTTGAACTCTCCAGCCAACAACACATGTTATTGGCCTAAATTTTGACAATCTAAGCATTTGATGGGAAGACTCTGCCAAAAGAGATGATGCATACAGTTAGGGGGAGCCTATGATTCTTGATCATTATTGCAGAAGCTATTAGTGAAAGGGTCCTTATGAAATCCTCGTTGAGCTATATTAACAATCATTCTTTGATAAAGATCATTTCTCAGGAGTACTCCATTGAAGAACATGATCCTGTAACCATTCGTTGGACTGTTGTTAAAGATGCTCTCCACTTAATCTCTAAGTAGTATTTGGAGCAACAGAGAAGGTCATCTAATGCTAGAGAAATAGGGCAAATAACTATGGTGCTGATATTACAAATGTTAAAAGTCTTAACTCAGGGATTTAATGTGAGAACAGGTAAATTATGGACACAAATAGAGGTAACCTTCAAACAAACAAATACATCTGTAATGGAGTTTGAAGTAAGAGCAGCTGGCAGCATATAACAAAACTAAAGCATTGCAAGAAGATGCAAATCAGCAAAATGAATTTAAAAGACAGACACAGATTGGATATCTAAATCTGCTAGCGGAAATAACTTGCAGAGATATGTACAAGAACACAAGGAAAAGATGGCTCATAGAAAGGAGAATGTTGTGCAGTCAAATATAACTTAAGTTGATACTGGTCACTTAGAAAATATAGCAACAGTGAGGCACAACCTCTCACCATTTCATCCAAATGCAGTGATGTTGAACACTGGATGGCAGTGACTCAAGAAGAAGCACAGAGACACAAAAGAACTCAGATCTGAAGAAAGATAGCAAGAAAGACAATTTTAGTGACATTTTCTCTTGATTTGGACTATGAAGGCCTCTCAATTCTGACTATGGAGACAACAATTTGGATTGAAGCATAAAAACCTGGACTTGGACACTTGGTGTGTGGCTATTTGCAATCTGGTTGAAAGCATTGAAGTAGAGCATATTTAAGCATTGTTGAAGTCATGATAAAGTAGTTCTGAGACATGAAGAGGGGATAATGTGCTAATTGATGATAAAGCATCAATCCTTCTATCTTGAGTAAAAAGAAGAGCACTATGACAAGGGGAGTCACAGACCCATGAAGATCTACCATTCATAAAGAACAGAAGCAGTTTGATAGGGGGAGTCCCAGAGCACTCATTTGTCATTGATGTCAAAGGGGGAGAGAAGAAGAATATTGCCATCAATAACAAAGGGGGAGATTGTTGACCTAAGTTGTCATTGATGTCAATATGGCAATATCCTGGATACTAGATGACCCATGAAGGGGAAGCAGAGCAGATCCATGAAGAAACAGGAGCAAGGCCATTAAAAAAGCCAAGCCATGAGTAAGAGTCTACTAACGGAGGAGTTAACAAAAGACGCATATCAAAGCTATCGCTTATGCTCAAGAGTATTGAAAAATATCAGAGCAAGAGAGGCATATCGGAAAAGACAGAAGCCATCAAAGTATGAAAGTATCAGAGAAGACATTGGAGCAAGAGGAACCACATTGGAGGAGCATCCCATGTAATACATGCCCAAGAAGAACCGAGAGGAAGAAGTCATCAAAAGAGGAGTTAACATATTGGAGGAGCATAAACAACACTATTAGAACTATCAGAGGAGCCATATATATGTCATATATATGCCAAAGAAGAACTATCGGAGGAGCATAAAGAAGAGCGGAAGAGTTAAAGGAGCGTAGCAATAAAGAAAAGTGGAAGAGTTAAAAGAGGCGGAGCAGTATATAATATATATATATGCTCAATATACACTATCGGAGGCAGAGTTTACATATATATCAGAATACACTATCGGAGGCGGAGTTTACATATATATCAGAATACACTATCGGAGGCGGAATATACATATATATCGGAGAAATCATATCGAGGGGTTCTACTATGTGCCACTACCCAAAACCCCCGACTGCGATGTACATGTGCAGACCAGACAAAATATATGTCCGGGGGCATAAACAGGTGAAGTCCGCTAAGTGTTCCGATGCATGCCTTTCAATGTATTTAATATATTCTGGCTCTATGCCTTGCCACATTAAAACATGTGAATTGCAATATATATATATATATATATATATATATATATATAATTGCGATAAGTACGCGGACCCGCTACAACATTGTAATATGACTTAATGCTATGTCGCATCCTCCATATCGCAAGTGCTTAAGGCCTTGCTACATTGGAAGTGTCGATTGCGATATATGTTGCGAACCCGATGGTCCTATTGTAACACAGCTTAATACTATATCCCGTCCAGCAGGGCCATCGGCCATCAACGATGTAATGAGCTCGACTTATAAAAGACTTCCGAAAGCCATGATTGTCGATTGCGATAACATTGTGGAGGAGCGGACCCAATGCAGTTATAGATGCAGGTGTAATGAATTTGAAGTCCGGCCTTAAGCATTTCGGTCAGGTTTTTCCATATCTCCCTGTGTATTTCAAATAATTGTATTGCCCGGGGTTTTAAAGGCCAAAATGCATAAATAACGGTTCTGATAGTTCAGTGGGCATGAACGATGGTGATTGCGATTGCAATGGTGACGTGGCATGTGGGGCCTCCTGATTGGTACAGTCTCTCCGTAAACAGTAAAGACCTGCGTATGAATGTTATTAAAGAAAAAAAGGGATCTCCCTGATATTGGTTAATAAGCATCATTTCCTGTGTAATTCAGCCTTCTCTTCTAAACTAACGTGTCCGTGAAGCATTGGTTAATTCGAATAGGCAAAGGAAACTACAGCGACCAAGCAGGGAAGCCGAAGGATCAAGCGAGCATAGAGGAAACTACAGCGACCGAGGAGGAAGCCGAAGAGCCAGTGGAAAGAGGAAACCAACAGTCAGAGGCATCAGGAACATACAAAAACAGAGAACAAGGAAAGTTGAAGGTTAGTTGAAAAACTAGAAGAAACAGAGGCAGTCGTAGGTCCAGTAGGACAGAAAAGGGCCGAATGTCCAACAAGACAGGAGGCATTCGAAGGAAGAGCATCTCTGCTCATCGTGTTACCCTGTGAAAGACTCAGACCTATGATGAATTAATCAGGTACACGATGCAATCTGTAGAACAATTCTATGATGTAATAAATAAATTTTTATCTGACATTGTTTGAAGGGAGAAGTAGCCAGTAGATAAGCAATCATGTTGAAGCATTTACTATGACAGTAAGAACAGATGCTTGAAAAGAAAGTTGGTTCTTGTGCAGAGCTTAGTGCAGCTAATAGTAGACTCACTAAAGCTATGTGGAGACATTATCAAAGATCATGATGGCTATTGCAAACTCTGTGTGGACGGTATGAAGAATTGTAAGGACTCCTTCATAAGAAGACTGGTTGCCATTGATGTTGTAGCATGGAGACTACAGTGAAGCTGTAAACAGACAGAACTCAGTAAAGAAGAATTTTGAGAGCAGAACATTACTATCAAACATGCCTTGACAAGATTGGGTCGGAGCCCTTAGGGTTGGTGCCTCAGAAGTTGGAAGGATTTGTGTCCTTGGGATTGGTGCCTCAAAAACTGGAAGGATTGGTGTCTTTGAGGTTGGTGCCTCAGAACTGGAAGGATTGATGTCTTGGCAGTTGGTGCTCCTAAGTCCAAGGTTGGTGCCTTGACAAAAATAGAGTTGGTGCTCTGGAGGTTGGAGCCTCACAAAAGTCCAAGTTGGTGCTTGACAACTAATTGCAACCATTTATATAGATTGTATCTATTTTGAGAAAAGTTTTTTGGCATAAATCACATGATAGTACATTTGTCGACGCGTTTCGAACCAACGAGTGTGGTTCATCGTCAGGACAAGTTGAAGAACCAAATCATGGTTGCATATTAAATAGGGAGAGTGGATCATCCAATGGCTAGGTTTGACTAAAAAACAGCTACTATATTGAAAAAACGGCTATATTAGCTCAAACTTGATAAATGGCTAAGATTGATCAAGAACGGCTAGATTTGACTATTCAATTTGTTTAATTATATAGACAAGGAAAAAAAAAATATTGTGTGGTTCATGAACACCCTGGTCAGTGAGTGGTCGCTATGTCCACGGAAAAATTTAGGCTAATCGCCCCTCGGCCTACTGGCAAGACTGTTGGAAATAATACTGAGAGGAGGGGGTGAATCAGTATTATCAAGTCAAATATTCATTTTCTTAAAACAAATGATATACCCTACTTCAGTTAGTTAAACTCGCGTATATATGCAACTATTCAAAAGGAAAACCGCATATACAGAGCAAACTTTTAATTTACTTTATCTTTCTGATGATGATGGTTAATCTGTGTTGCACAATCAAATAACCAGTAACCAGAGACAGTAAAACAGAGCAGAAAGACAATCACACACAAGAACACAAGATATAAGGTGGAAACCCAATGTGGGAAAAACCACCTGCTGCAATTCGTCTCTATCTTCCGTTTAAAATTAAAACTTCTTTACATGTACTGTCAGTGCCTACCAGTACGTAGGCTGCAACCTGCAGAGAGCTACAACCCTCTCTCGTTCTCCAGCTTCTCCTGGAGGGAGCAACAACCCCCCTTAGCCTTCACTAGCAAGATACTAGTACGTAGGTGCCGGCCTACAGAAGGCTACAACCTTCTCTTCCAGGGACCACGTTTCATAAATTTTCAGACTGGATCCATGAACATCAATCAATCATCAAGAATTTCTCCGTCAACCAATCTCCTTTCCACCAATTAGATCTGAATCAAGTACATACTTTTCTGACAGCTGTACCCAAAAGACAGTACCAGAAACCACACACCAAAAGCTGAACCCAGACCATAGCAGCAATACACAGAAGCAGCTAGATCCCAACTTAAAGTATATACGCTATTTCAATAACCTGCAACATGTGTGTATACGCTTCTGAGTTTGGAACAACCTGCGTATACGTTGTTTTCATTCACTGAACCAGCGTGTATACGTGCCTTCGCTTCACTGAACCCGCGTACATATCTATAAAGGATAATTCGCTCTTTCAGATATTCAAAAACACTAATTAACCCAGATTATCAGTGTTATAGATCAAGCAAGTGCCACATATAACAGACCAAAATCATATAAAGATACTATCATTCAAGCTTAAAGATTATGATCCATCAATAGAACTTATCCTTCTTCTTTGCGCTAAGGTTCCTCCTTTATTCAGATCCAGATCTGCACCATAACCCGATTACCAACATTCAGATCTACCACTCTTTCAGATATTCAATGATAATTCAGATAATGATTTGCCACAAGATCTCCTTCCTCTTATATAGTCTTAGGCCTTCCACAATACCACGGTCCAAAACCATAACATTTCATTACCATGAACCCAAAACTAGGGATCAACACATCTAACGAGACGCCATGGTCCAAAACCATAGGTTCAAATCCCAAGGACTAACTACCATGGACCAAGAGTAAGTTCCCCAACATATACGCGCTTTAGTAACGTATAACCCGCGTGTATACACATCTTCGTCTAGATGAACCTGCGTATATGTCTTTTTCTTCTTTCTGAGTGCCTAAACTGAGATCTGTCACCAAGTTGAGTTGCCATCAAGTATAACACCCGTGCCATAGTACCAAACCAAAATCATAATGCCAACAATCTCCCCCTTTGGACTTGATGGCAACACCAAGATCCTCTTTCATTCTCCCCCTTTGTCATCAAGGGCAAAGGGTTGTGCTCCCCCTGAGTACATGCTGAAACCTCTGCCCTGCTGTGCTAACCATGCTCCCCCTGACTGTAGGCAACATTTGCAAAAGATGTTCTTCAAGACGAACCATGAAATATACACCATAAAGGACCTTCCTATCACCAAAAGACTCAATACATACATCCTTCACCCAACCACGTGGGGATCATCCACTCAACCAAGTGGGGATACATCAGAAAATTACATATGACAACCAAGTACATTACATCTTCATCGCAGGCATAGTGGGGAAACCAAAATAAGCCGTTACATGACCTTGACACCATAAAAAAAATACATGACATAGAGACGAAATATGTAGAGCAAGACTTATGAAAGTCAGCAAGCAGCAACATCTGTTAATCACCATTCAGCTCAGCAACAAAAACCAGAAGCTTCTAAGACAATGCCAACAATGCATCATTAGAAGTTTATTTGCTCCCCCTGAACCAGTGCCAGATGGTCTCTTTCAGACCCATATCAGACAGCGTCCAACCAGAGCCCGTCCCTTCTAATATCCATCAAACCTCCATATACGCGACTTTCTCTGCACCAACCAGCGTATGTACGCGGATCCTCCTCAGGAAACTCGCGTACATTCCTTTTTCTCTGAAACAGACAAGTTTAACAGCAAGATGATGCATCCATTACTCCCAACTTTTGTCTGAGATATTCAAAAGTTTCCCTGGGCAGTGGTTTTGTGAGAATATCAACAACTTGTTCCTTAGAAGGAACATACTCCAATTTGACCTTTTGTTCCAACACTTGTTCCCGGAGAAAGTGATACTTGATCGGTATGTGCTTGGTCTTTGAATACATGACTGGGTTCTTTGAAATGCTAATTGCACTTGTATTATCACATAAGATGAAGATAGGTGGTGTACAAGTGATTTGAAAATCATGCAAGGTTTGCATCATCCAAAGGAGTTGAGTGCAACAAGATGCAGCTGCCTTATATTCCGCTTCAGCTATAGATAAAGCAATCGAACTCTGTTTCTTGCTGAACCAAGATACTAATCTGGAACCCGTAAAGAACGCACCACCACTTGTGCTCTTTCTGTCATCCACGCTTCCAGCCCAATCTACATTTGTATAAGCATGAAGAGTGAGATCTGTATCTCTAGGATACCATAAGATATCTCTAGGATCTCTAGTTTTGAGTTCCTTGAAGATACTTGAAAATTCTCTTTACTGCCTGAAGATGAGTTTCCTTAGGATTTGCCTGAAATCTTCCAACTATTCCCACTGCATGCATGATGTCTGGTCGGGT